>WEDG01003390.1:0-122830 GCA_017591395.1 Schistocephalus solidus | reverse complement strand
AAAGAACTGGCGAACACTTCCGTACATCAAGAACGTGTCTGAACTCGTTGAAAGGCACCTGCGGAAAACATCAAATCCAAGTGGCGCACAAACCAACGACTACACTACGAAATCAGCTTGTACACCCTAAGGATAGGGTTGGCTATTTAGATAAAAAAGAAGTCGTTTACAAGATACCATGTAATAGCTGCAATGCGGTGTACTGTGGACAAACAGGAAAGTCAGCCTCAACGCGCATACACGAACATCAATTAGCAGTAAGGAGGCGAGACCACTTGTCTCAAGTTGCCATGCATACGTTAGAAACAGGACACAAATTTGCTTGGGACAAAAACCCGCATTGTTGCTTCCTGTCCATCTAAGAAAGGCCGAGAATTTTTAGAGGCCATTTTTCTCAGATAACTCATGCATCAACCGACACATCGAATTAGACCATGTGTACGGCTACCTGAAAGAACGCGGGAAGAGACGAGAGCCAATCCAAAATGGACATAACCCACAATAACAACAATTAGCAGGAATGACTAAGTGATATCGATTTTTTTCGGCACGTGTTAAATTTGAACTGTTTTTTTGCACACTTACCACTTGTCTGACGACGACCTGGGGTACCAGCGTCGAAAATTTACATAATAAAGTTACCTATTGTTTCCCAAAGAACGTCTTTGCTTCTGAATATATTTCTTGGGATGCGTATTTTCCAATTAATATATATATATATATATAAATTATAAAGTACCGAAAGTATATATATATATATATATATATATATATATATATATAAATGACACTGTGTGGCCCACCAAACTCCTTAAGCAAAATGTATGTTCCCTTGTGCTCTGGAGATTAAATTAGTGCCCTCGTAGACGGTCGCATGGTGACGTGTATCATATGATGTTTAGGTGGAACCGCCAAAGACAAAGGAGATCAGAATGGCCACTTCTGACTTATTAGCTGTCAGCAGCCAGTCATACCCAATCCCAAGTGTGGACCACCTGGGATTCGTATTTGCGACCTTCGGTAATTGGTCGAATGTTCTAACATTGAGCCACAAGCTCGTTGCTTTTTCGGCTGCGATCGGGAAGATGATGATAGTGTGCGGCTCATCGATCTGCTTAGGGAACATGCATGTTCCGTTGCGCCCTAGAGCTCACATTAGAGCCCTTGCAGGCGGTCGCATAGCAACGTGTAGCATATGATATTTAGGTGGAACCGACAAAGCCAAGGGAGACCTGAATTCCCATTTCTGGCTTATTATGCATTCTGACAAAGAAAAGGGAGACTGGAATGGCCATGTATGGCTTATTATGCATTCCAAGCTGATATAATCACAAGTGGAAGGGATTTTTCGGAAATATTCGAGTTGTACTTGTTAATTTTCAAGCTGGTGTCACCAACACGTTGTCAGACAAAATAAATGTAAGCGAGTGTTAGAATATTGCACTAGACCGGCAGGCGTGACAGGGCCGACAGTCAATTGGCGTGTGAAAAGACAGGTTATGTTAGATTGTCAGCAAGGGAAGGGGGAGGCGGGACAACTGTGGCTCCCGGTTCTGCAGGGGAGGGTGGATGGTGGATCTAATGGATTCCGGGTGGCTGGATTGCCAGTTGTTGATGTGAATTTTGGACGAGGGGGCAGTGAGTCGTGAACGTAGAGCCTCCCTAATGGATGTCCACGTCAACATCGCGGTCGATACTGCCCACACAGTAGAACCAGGCCTCGAGGTATTCCCTCGATCCTTTTTTGTTAACCATGGCGACAAGCTCAGTTTCATTCCAATTAAATCGATGGTCGCACTCGAGAGCGTGCACAAAGACGATAAACAAAGTGTCTCTAAGACAGACGGATAGTTTGTTTTCGTTAGTACGGGCGCACAGGCGTCGCCCCATATGCTCAACATACACACACATATATAGATGATCTAAATCTGAGTATACTACCATTGTCTCAGAAAACTAGGGTATAAGACTTAAACAGATAGATACAGGGTTACTAAATTTGAGCTGAATTACCATGCAACAAAACACCGATTACAAAATTCATCAGTTCAATTACAAAATTTTGACTAAACAGTGGGATTTACATCACCGAGGTATATTCAATACACTGTATAATTAGCAGGCACAGGGGAACTAAAAGTTGTTTGGCTTATTTAATCACTCTAGAGCATTTCTAAAATGTTAAAATATTTACAGCGTAGGAAGAAGTTCCACTAAGTAACGTGATGGTCCAGATTAAATAAGCTTATACTTGATTCATTACAATTGAGTGGCTTACCAAAATTCTCCAGTTTTCCATTCACCAAATTTCTTGAAAGTCTAACTTATTGCAACGTAGGGAATTCGTCAGTTTTAATTAAGTAAAATGACTGTCCATATAGGTTTTGCAAAGCAATCACAGGTTGTTTTTGCGGGTAAAATTAGTACAGCATTGGGTAAATTTCATCAATTAAATATACAATTAGAATTGAAAAACTTCCCATCGAATGATACAGAGGAAACTTTGGCAACCGAGCTTGTGCGTGCGAGAAATTCCCGTCTAACCAGTGCAGTAAAGTAGATATGCGGTAAAATTTTCAAACATTATAATTATAATTTTCTTCGTTTGAAAGAAGTGAGAAAGAGAGAGGGAGAGAGAGAGAGATTGCACGCAGGAGTGCATGTAATTAAGCGAACGTTTGCCATGCTAAGAGCGCAGAGCACAAGAAACCCCCCTGTCCCTATTCCATGGTCTTCCACAAGTGCACAGAGAGGGCGCTCCTCTCTACCCAAGCGTAGCACTCACAGGAACTCCAAACTACGAGCTGGCAAAGTGACTGTTTCGACGTCTCAAATTTCTGACTGATGATTAGGACACCAACATCAACTCCTCAACACAATTCTTGGAGAAACGTAAAGAGGTAAGCCTCCTGTCAAGTGACGTCATTGTATCTTTTGATGGGACGTCCATTTTTACTTGTATTCCGCAGGATCTGGCAGTCGAGACCATCGAATTACTCCTACGAGACGACCACGATGAACAGGAGAATCGCCTCGGATAGGCCTGAATCCCCCAACCACTGAAGTTCTGTCTGTAGACGTACTTTATTTTTGATGGACCAATCTACGAGCAGGTGAAAGGAATGCTAATGTTGCCGTCGATTACGGAACTCATAGCCAAGGCGATCTTGCAACGGTCAGAGTCGCTGGTCTTCCGACACCACAGGATAAAATTTTGGGCTCAGTTTGTGGATGATACCTTCATCGTCATCAAGCGGGACCAGATACTGACATTCAAAAAACGTCTCAACGCCGTCTTCTCGGACATTCAATTTACGATGGAGAAAAACGAAGGCAAACACCTGACCATTCTGGATGTCCTCATTTGCCACAAAAGAGTGTGGTTGTCTGAAAACCAACAAGTTCAGGCAAGCAATAAATATGACGCAGGTACTGATTTTCAATAGCAACCACCCTATCAGTCACAAATGCATTTGCATAAGGGTGCTATAAAGGTGTGTCGAGACGCATTTCAGTGAAATGTAAGACAAGGTTGCTGAGGTTCAATATCATCGACGGGTACTGAAGGCGAATGGTTACCCACGCATCTTAGTCAACCAGTGCATACGCAAACAAACAGGGAGACCAAACCCAACCGGCCCTAAATTCTGGCGAACTCTTCCGTACGTTAGGAACGTCTCGGAAGCCATCAGCCACCTTCCCACTCCACTTGGAGTTGGGATGGCACACAGGCCAGAAGCAACCATTGGGCGCCGAGCCAAGAGGCCGTAAGACACGCTGTCACGGCAGGAAACGTCTGGCGTCGTTTACCTGATCTGGTACAGTTAAGATCAAATCAAATACGTCAGTGAAACCGCGAGATTACTCCGGACACGCACGCAGCGGCCGTGAGGAGAAAAGATGCTGGCTCTCAGGTTGCAGCTCACCCAACGGGATCCTGCCATATTTTCAAGTTTGATGAGGCCGAAATCCTTGCAAGAGGTGACAACCGCGAGAGCTGTGAGCTGCTTGAGTCAGGGTTGTCAGGCCCAGAGCCGATTAACAAGCGTAATGAACACCCGTTGAGGCATCGGCTGAGCAGTGAAATGAGTCACGTGGGAGGACGTAGGTAACAAACACCTCCACTGACAGTGAGCCAAATTGCTGGGTCATTATCACGCCCGCAGCCAACATTGATGATGAAATCACGGCCATTACCGACTCGGACGCGGACGGCCAAGTTAGCATCGCAGGAATTAGGACCGCCAGTGGTGATTGCAAGAACTGCTATTTGTATGACGCATGTGATCGTGTGGCCTCTATGTACTGAACAAACTGCTCACCTTTTGCATATATCACCCTTTCTGCTACTGTCTCTGATGATGGGTTCGAGAGAGAATACGAACCGTCAGGCCAATAGACACCATGCTACAGTGATCGCTTCTTCTTCTGAACTGCTTCCTGTAACTCACCTGTTTGCGTCTATCAGCCTTGAGAAATGTCTATACTTCAAACACATAAACTAGGAGTACGCAACGCACTGCTGCATCTATGCATAGCAAAATGCAACATAGTGGATATTCAAATGCTTGAACAGACTGCTGAATAACCAATTTCATCCAATTTCATCCTCTTTCATCAATTTCATCATGATTACTGAAGAACCAACTATTATCAACCAAGTCAACGTTTTCTTGTTGTTATATTTGGGAATATATAATGCGTGCAAAGATGTAATAATAACATGTCTAAATGCGCAAACATTTAATAAAATAACGTTCTAACTCCATGTGATATACCTATTTTACATTTAGGCAGTTAAATACACAGAACACTGTAGCATGTTATTTCACCTCACTTTTCTAAAATAAAAGACTTCACGAAAATTATAAATCTATTAGTAAGAATATTGCCAGACTAGTAACAACGAATATCAATAAATAAAATTAAAATATTTTAGAAATAAACGAACTGCTCATTTTTAAAAACATTGATGGCGCCATTGGGATTCGAACATATAAGAGAAAGGATACATTTCAAAAACAGTACACTCTGCTGGCTTCCAATCTACGCATTCATCACTGAAAGCATTGCGGTTTTATGTCAAATTCAACTAAATTTTCCAAACTACTGCAATCCATCGAGGGCGCAAATGATAATTGGACAACCCTAGCCAAGAAAACAACACCGAATCCATCACATTAACCAAGGATATGTAGATGCGCGATCAGACTGTATTAATTTAAAAATTTAACTTAAGCACTCAATTTTGAAGATATTTCATTCCTCTATGGCATTCGAACCAATAAATGATAGTCTACCGTTTTAAGTGGAACCAGTAAAACTTTGGCGTTCTGACCGCAAACCTTAACATTTTCCCATTATCCTCTAAAAGGACCCTTTGAGGTCAATGTTCAGTTTTAGCAAGCACAAGTTGTTTAAGTTTTAGACTGTTATATCCCAACTGGTAGAAGGAAGATAAAGAGCTGGTACGGGAAACAAATTGCTAATTTCCAAACTGTGAACACAAGGGGCGTTGATCCCAGTTAAACTTATCTAGACCCCTGAGCATTCCGTAATATAAGGTCTTATCACGTACCAAAAAGTGACGGACGATCCAGAAACCTTCCGAGCTGGGACGTTGATTCATCAGCTCGTGCGCAAGAATTCCTCATGGGAAAAATATCGAATATTTGATCTGCTGCACGCGTGAGCAATATCGTCCTGCGTGCATGATATGGCAGCGCACGCGTGCTTGGCTGTCAGTCAACATGCCACGGTTGCCACGGCGCGTTGTTACTTCTTCCTTTCTCCATGGGCCGCACTGTAACATAAATTATCCGTAGGCTTATTTTGATGCATATTGCACAGAAATCCACAGTTGTTTTGGTTCCTAAGACTGCCTTGTACAAAGTTCCCGATTGCGCCTTGAGAACGCAGTCGATAATTCAGTCAATAATTCGAGTTACCCCATCAGCGCACTAAGCATGTCGCCTCCCTCACCTTTGTTACCTGAGTGTCACAAAATGTCTTATAGCTGCATAGGGAGTCTTAACCCCTTAGCTCTGCAATCACCTTATCATGCCGTACGGAATTTTCAATGATATGCCTTAAAAGACCGTCTTAGTATACCATATGTTAGTGTCTGTAACAAATATCTCTTTTTAACTAACTTACTGAGTCTAGATTGGAAAAGGAGATATTCGGCATATATAACTGTATACGGAATGCATTGCAAACTGAATTGCAACCTCTGGCAGAGAAAACTTCCTTTACGGTAAATGGAAAAACAGTAAAAACACAAGAGGAATGGTTGTTATCTGAACAGATCTAGCTGCATTTGGTACCTATGATTCATTTTTGTGACTACCTTTATTTAAAAAAAATAGTTTTAGAAACCGTTTAGAAACATTCCATCATTCATTAATTCCAGGTACCATATAGAAGATGAAAATTTCGCTACTGTCATTTCAGAGCGTCGTTGCACTCAATAGGCCACAACGTCCCGAATATTTTATCATGTATTGGTCAGAAACTGAAATGTTACTCGAAAGCTTTTATTAGCCTCAACATTTGTCACCATACCTTGTTCTCTTTGGGGACAAAAATAAAGCACTTCAACTGTTTTTCTTATTATAACTTTCCTTTCTGCACACTCATAATTATCAGCATCCTTCCTGTCAAAAGATTTAAGTATTTTTTCCGAAAAAAAACACAATTAAAAGCTAAGCAAGGAAACACAGGCTTATGATTGGCTCTTATAGTCTTATATGCTGATTACTGTTGGAACAAGCGTATTTTGCAAATTACAAGCCTGACAAGTACGATTATAGTGTTCAGTTGAATTTTCTTGAGAGGTAGATTAGGAAATTGTAGACCACGAACAGAATTTCAAGTTGAAGGCTTTTAAAGAGAGGAAAGATGGTAATGTCTTAGATAATAACTTGCTGATATGGAGCTCTTATGTAGCCTTTTACCAAGATTCTGTGGCAGACACTTTGACTACACGCGGAAGCCTTTTTTTACTTAGATATCAGTTTGCAGTTGTGGAACTGTATAGTGAACGTTGAAAGGATATAGCCTCCTTGCACAAAAAGAGCATGACAAAACGTGTGTTAAGACAGTGCAGTGCAGAATTTGCCAATTTTTTAGAAAGGAATTTACTATATGATGGTTAACGCTTCCTTAAAGTGTGAAAAGCAGAGAAACACGCTCACGTCTACGAGAGTAGTATCGTAGCATTATAAGCCAACTTTCAGCAGAAGGATTAATCGAGAAATTCAGTTATGCTATCCAAGCCATCGTAATGGAAGTTTGCCTTTGTACGCTTTCTTGATATTTGTTGTCAATATCCGGGTTTTGCGGCTTGCAGTCTGGAAGAAGTCCGCGCTAACACACAAACGAAGGCCCACTGTGCCGAATAAATCTATTATTGTCTCTCAGGATTTGCTTGAGCGTGATTAAATAATGTCAGCCAGATAATTTATATCTCCGTCAACCGCATCAGCTACTGACTGGAAAAAGATTTATCGCATGTAAGAAATACATATAATCATTATATTTATAATACACTGGCCGATGTCCTTAATAAGAGGCAGTGGATCAATAAACTAAGAAAACGTACAAGACTATCTTAATGACCGAAGTCTTTGAAAATGCAGACGAACTTACTATTGACGCCATGATTGGAGTTTTGATCTAACAGCACATTTTTATCGTCGGTGTAGCTTGCTGAAAATTTTTAATTCCTTTACAATATTCAGTCAGCCAATGAGCATTTAGCAAACCCCTGTTCCATCCCCTTTATCTTTAAAATTTAATCGATTCGTAGACTAATCAGTTGCTTTTTTGTTAATAAAAAGGCAGGTCCTGCTCTAGATTAGGAATTTTTGTGACAGGCTGCCCGCAGCAGGGCCACGGAATGGTGGTAGACTGCTCAGTGAAGGGTCTTTAATACTTCTGGCTGATAAGAAACTAGGGTTCTCTAGCTTCATATAAAAAGGAAACCGGAAACTGCGTTTCCATTTATAGATTTTTGGAGTGCTTTGTGGTTCGGAAGGGACCTCGTCTTGTTACCTCTCGTGGATATCCGTTTTGTACAAAGACGAAGGCACATGCCTTTGCGACGGAGTTTTTTTCTGTAAATCTGTCTTACTTTTTCGCACTGACATGTAACTCACTGATCTTCACCGCCAATTTCTGGCCTGACAACAGCAAATATCTGTTTGTGCTCGATATATTGGGGGAACTACAACCCCTACCCACATTTGCAAAACCATTTTGCATGGAATACTATATCATATTATTTTGTAGCTCACATAATTCAAAATTAATCTCGATACAATTTTTTTCAATTTTGGTTTAAAAATAGACTTAGTTCCATAGGCGCGTAATTACACCCGTAGTATGGACCTTCAAGCCTTGCCAGTGAGCTTTAAATAATACAACACGTTGACATCCCAGTGAGTATCTCACAAACAAAACGTCTGCAAGATAGAAATCACGTACATGCAACATAAGTGCACAACCCATTTCATTCCTTATAGGAATTTCTAAACATTTTTTCAAACCAAATCCATGAAGCTTAATATATCGCAAATTTAAAACTTCATTACAAAACAAATGGCTACTATAAAGGGTATCAATTAGAGAAAACAAGTAACTTTAGTCAATAGTAAAGGCAAATACATTAAAATTCACGCAAAACCAATTTTTGTGTAAACTAACAGTATGTGAAGGTATCTATTGGACAGTTTTTGTTATTGTGAAGAGATGAAAACGCAAATAATTTTACAATTCTGGTTGACATGCTGTATAATCTTAAGTCCGTTCATGCAACTTAGAGTTACGGCATATACATTTGTATTTTTCGTATCAATTTGAAAAGCTGATATGATTGTTCATTTTTCTATAATTTTTCAAAATCCCATTTAAGTATTCTTGAAACAAAAATATTCATGCCTCTTTGTCAAAGTGTCAAGCCTTAAGTTGTGTTTGCTCATTTTTAGCTAAAGTAACTGCTATATATTTGCTTTAAGATTGTCAGTTAAAAATATTGAGATCTGGAACTGATGGCCAAAAGGACTGTATCCGAACTTCCAGCAAAGTCTCTACTGTAGTATACAACGCCAGATAAATTTTAGGCGAAACTGAATCCATCTTTCTAATTGTGCAGATACATATTTAATTTTCTGAAGTAGGAAAATGAGGAGCAGTAAATATGAAGGCCAAAAACCAATATGCAACCTAAAAGTTATTTATAAAAGGAAAAACTCAAAAAGCAGACGATGAATCATTCCACACACTGCGGGCCAATACATATATGTTCCATACTAAAAAGTCAACTGCAGACGATGAATAGTTTATCTGCACAAGGAGAGGTGCATCACCAAGACAATATGAATTTTCGGCGTGTAAAAAAATAACACAAATATTTAAAAGTGTTACCCGATATAGACATTAGCTGACAGTAGAAACTAGGGGCAGCAATGAGGACTAACCAAATTAAGTATACAACTCCAGAACTGGCCTTTTCTTGATTTAGAAAAAAAGCTTGCACTAATTCATAAGCCAGGAGCATCACTGTGGTCGATTAGCTCCGTCAGGAGACCTTCGGGTTTAAATAAGATTAGCTTGTCATCTTTGCACTGAAAAAAATCTCACTTGGCAGAACCTCAAATTGATAACTTATCATTCGATAGGCCTTGAATAACTATTTCTGATTGGAGGAAAATGCCATTTCCTATTTTCTGCCGTGTAATGCATATTTAGGGCTTTCTGACTTGGTTTACTCGGTATCGTAGGCCTTTCCATTACGTGAGCATCGTAGTGATTTTTCTAAATTTTAGGTACTCATAAGTGATCTTTATCTCTATTGGGATAAGCATTCTTGGTTTTGCATGCATATTTATTACAGATATGATGACGATGGTACCGTAGAAGGAGCAACAATTTATGGAATTGATGAAATTACTCACCATTATGGACGTTAGTAGTTTTTGATGAGTCCTAAAATTATGCTAGAGATGGAGCTGTCTTACAACGATGCACGTTGACGATTAACTTTGCCGACTATATTGCCACTTGAATTTTCAAAGCGAATGCCTACTTTTCTAAAACGTCTGTGCCATTTAACCATTTCCTGAAACAGGATGCTTACGAGAGAACACGTTTATATAATCTTCATTGTGATGTTTAACACAGCCTCCACCAAAAAATAATTTAACACACGTGAATAACTGATTTTAAAGGAACTTGTTTTACTAATGCCTGATCTTATTAGGCAATGTGTGTTCAATAATCTTGACATTTATAAACTTCTCAAGATATATGTACCTAATAGCAGGTTATATGTAAAAGGTCACTGGAAATTGCATGCACTATATTACGGAGACGGGACCCGCAGTCGAGTCGCGGCTTTAAGCGAAAGGAGTACGTGATGAAGCACGCCGGAACAGAGCCATGCCGGCTGAGAAAGACACTTGACAAAACAGGTCACCAATCAAAGGTGCACTGCTGCCCGAAAGTACGCGTGAAGCCTTGACGCGCGCGATGCGACAAACATACTAGCAGTGTAGCGGCCGAAGACTTCGAGGGTTTGCACACACACGGGCGAGTAACGCACCTGTAGTCTTTATTAGACGATGCGCGTATTGAACAGGGTCTCTAAGCCCCATGCCAATCACTCAAACGCAACAGTCATTAGAAGGAACGGCAGAAATGTTGAAAATGGATTCTACTATTAAGAAGGATATAAAGGTATGAAAGGGCACAATACAAAATAAAGAAGGGAGTGTTACATGAAGCGATGTCCCTTTTGGAGTGGGGGGAATGATGTCATGTCTGTTGGATAACCGGTGGGGAGTGCAACGCTGTGGGCAACTGCAGGGTCGGGACGAGGGGATGCTTACGTTGAACGGAGGATAACGATACGATAAGCGGCGACGGTACTCGTGGGGACGGGGGTCAGCGTTCGGAGTGGAAGGGGGCACCGTCATCTTCACTGACATTCCATCACTCCATCCCCATCCGGGATCCGCGTGAAAAGTGCTCCCAGCCCATTCAAACAATTCTTTCGGAACTGTGGTTCGTTACAGCAGCAGAGGTGCTGTGCTGCGTGTATTGTTGTACCTCTAACCCCTAAATATACTACTGGCTGACTGTTGGCAGGTTTATGCGTATAACGTGGTTCTCTCGCGGTGGCTGAGAGAAGTTGGCCCAAATATTCATATCAAAATTCAGTCTGCACCGATAAGCCTTCAAATAAACTGATTTAATCCAAGTAAGCGATTAATTTCTGAGGAAATAAAAAAGCAGCAACTTTCAAGAAATTTCTACTAGGGGATCCCAGCGTGAGACTGGACCAATCAATGTGCAGCACTTTGCAAGTCAGAAGGTTTCAGAACGCTCTCCGCGATTGTCACGCCGGAATCTTCGAGAACGCCCAGAACTCAATAAAAGACGAGAGTTTATGAGCTTGATATCCGGTATTTTTCTGCCAGCCCAGAATAAAAAAGGTTTTTCTCCTTTATCACACCCATTTGAATAGAAAAAACTGGTGACACAGATACCCTAACTACTGATTATAGCACATCAAATGCAGCAGTTACTCGACGCACAGCGCGCCAGTTTCATAGCTCTGCCTTCAGAAATGAAAAAAATTAGACTCCGACTGGGAAGAACAAACGGAAAGAACTTGACGACCTTATCACAGAATTCACTTTAAACTCTAACGGTGACATCAATTGTGAAGTGTGGTACCGCAAGTATGCACTCCTATTTGAAAAGAAAAACCTCACATTTGGAGGGCATAGATATGATGGTCGTTCTGCTTTTGAAGTTAGGCCAGCGCGAACATAAGCGGTAAGTAAAGTTCACTTGCCAAAAGCCGGTAGCTATTTCATTTGAGGAAACTGTTAAGAATTTGAAATCGTTGTTTAGTTTCTCGAATTCCTTATTCAATTGGCGTTATGGGTGCTTAAACATAGAAAGGCAGATTTGTAAAGAGTACTTGGACTTAGCTGGCCAACTGAATGATGCTTATCATCAAGCCGACCTAGAATGGGCCACTAATCAGCAGATAAAGGCTCTTCTTTTTATAAAATCACTAATTCTGCCGGAGGACGCTGATGTCCGCACACGATTGCTCTCTCAGATAGATCAGAAAGCTGAGATGACGGTGCAATTACCAGCAGAGTAGTGTGTCCGCATCATGAAATTGAAAACAATTTGCTGGCAGTGACGGATGGTATTTTGTGTCAGATTGTCCGCATCGCACGAGAAGGCGTAACAAATGTTCATGGGCCGACCGGCATACTGCAGCGCAAAAACAGTCAAGTTCAAGAAAGAGATGTACTGCGATTGCACAGCATGGTTTTGCATGTGCTTAGCTGCAAAAACGGAAAAATACCTGACAGCCAATATCGATGGCGAAACTGCTACGCTACAGATCGACACGGCTTCAGACCTCAAGATAATAAGCATAGGCATGTGGGAGGCTTTTGGGTCTCCTGAAACCAATAGCCGTCCGTCGCTGGGCATCAAATAATACACAAAGGCAGTTTTAGGGTGGTTTCCAGGCCACTATAGTTTTCGAAGATAAAGCCTGTCTCAGACATTTACGTCTCGAAGTCTGAAAACGACTCGGCTTGACAACAGGCCCATTTTAAAGTTGGGTCTCTGAATTCGGCCGTTCCAGGAGATATACCCTGTTGTAAACATTACAGAAGATTACCGGAAGAAAAAAAGTATGCCGAACGGATGGAGATGTCAGTCGGAACGCGCACAAAAATTACAGTAAGTTTGAGGATGAACACAGGGAGGGAGTAAGTATTCAGACAGAATCGACGCGTCCCAGTTGCAGTACAAGCAGCGGTCGAGGAAGAACTGGAGCGCTTAAAAACAGAATGCCATTATCTTCCACACAAATTGTTGAGCGTGGGCTACCCTGATAGTCACGGTCAAGAAACCTAACAGGAATATAAGGTTGTACGCAGATTACTCAACCGGGTTGAATGACGCGTTAGAAGACTATCATTACCCTCTACTGACTGTTGACCACCTTTTTTGACGTTGAATAGAGGAAAAGTCTTAAAAAGGATTAAATTTTCAGGGGTATATCTACAGTTACCAGTTGAAGACGCAGCGTAGGAAATGTTAACAATTAATACACATAAGGGTCTATTCTAATATACTCGCCTCAATTATGGCGACAAAGCGGCACCCAGCATATACCAAGCAACTTATGGAAACCATGCTTACAAATGTCCCTACGACCGTTGCCTACTTGGATGACATTTTGGTCGTTAGCCACACAGACGAGGAGATGCTTCCAAGATTCGGTCTGGTCATGGAAAATCTTATAAATTACGACCTTACAATTAACATGGAAAAGATCGAGTTCCATCGAAAAGAAATACACTACTTAGGATTTGTGGTAAGCCTGGCAGGACGCTCACCAAACCCAGAGATAGAGAGTTGCAGCATTGAAGAACGTAAAGGTGCAAAAGAATGCACGCGATCTACAATAATTTATGGACTTTCTCAGCTTCTACTCGCCATTTATTGCGGTGCTGCACAGGCAAAGCTGCCAAACTTGCCTGGCCTGCAAACTGTCAGGATGCGTTTCACTGTAGAAAGGTGAAACTTAGTAAGTCATCTGTGCTCTAACATTTTGAAGTGGATAACGAAACTATCGTCCAGGCTGCTGCATCTGAGTATGGACTAGGCTGCGTTCTTCTTCAGAAGTGTTCAGAGGAATTATCTTGCTCTTGATGCATTTTTGCAAGATTACTCACACAGACAGAACGAAAGTACAGTAAAATCAAGAAAGAGTCATTGTCGATCATCTTTGCAGTGCAGGAATTCCATCAGTTAATCTATTGTAGACATTTAGTCCTCCACACCGATCATCAGCCACTGAAGTTTTTGATGGAAGAAATTTTCGCGTGCCACAGGACGCAACAAAGAGGATACAGCGTTGGCGAACTACCCTCCTGAGTTATGACTCCACGATTCAGTACGTGCCCACTCAGAATTTCGGGGCTCCAGACGCTTTATTACGACTGAGCGTAGGTGAGGCAAATCAGTAAGGTGTGGTGGTCACAAGCAAGTGTCCCTCACAGCTGAAAATATCTAGGCAACCACCACAGCAGACCTATTTTTACGCCAGGTTAAGGGGTTAATAAGACATGGTTAGCCAAATGACGGCAAGGCACACCGAGCTAGCAGGCACTTTAGGAACTGGAAGGAGCACTTGTACGTCACTGCAGAATGCATAATGTATGATAGTAGAGTGTGATTCCAGCAAAAACACCAACAAAAGGTTTTACGTGAACTTAACGCTGGACGCCAGTGTATGACCCGTAGAAAACGACTGACCCGAAGATACGTATATTGACCAGGAATTGAGGATGATGTGGAATATTTCGGATGAAGTTGCGGACCACCAAGAAAACCACCCGTGCCATGGCCGGAGGTGACCAGACCATGGACTAGAGTCCATGTAGATTTCACTGGACCATTCTTCAACAGAATGTTTCTAGTAGTCGTCGACACATGATTAAAGTGGCTATAAGTTGTTGATGTCATGGCAGCTTCTGTCAAAGTGACAGCGGAAAAAAAGTAAGAGCTTATATCCTGATATAGCATATCCACAGAGATTGTGACCAAAAAACAGCTCCCAGTTTGCGTCCTTAATGTTACGACAGTTGCGCCAGAAATGGGAAATCCTACCTGTGACATCCCCAACATTTGATCCCCAATCGAATGGCCAAGCAGCACGTTTTGTGACTTTTCAAGAGAGCAATGAGAAAGATGTGTAACGCAGGGGTTAAAATGGACTACATCGGCACGTTCTTTCTGGTCTACAGAACAAACCCAAAAAATGAGCTGGGTGGCCAAACACCAGCCAAGCATTTTTGGTCAGACAACCTGATGTATAACTAAACAACCTAAAACCCGAGGTTCGAGTTTCCCAACGGTCAAAAGACTACTTTCGGGAGGGAGAAGGTGTTTACCCAAAATCGAAAAATATATTACCAGCGGACGCTGATACAGCATATTTTAACGAACTTGTTTATTAACGGAGCGTTCATATTTGAGTAAAAACATACTGATTAAGGGCATTTTTTGCGAAATTCCATTTCCCTCCTTCTGTTTTTATGAGTCTGGAAACATGCTGTAAGCCCCCTACCTTACGCGAAGAACATCTGAGTACTCAGTATTTAAAGAAACGCTTTAACACGGTACTAAGGCACTCAATACACAAAGTTTTGCTTTTAAAAATCACTTACAAACACGATAAACATAAACGTTTTCACTGGCATTTGAAGGATGCCGACGAACTCGCCAAAGTTCACCCTTCCAAAAAATCAAGTACATAAGTAGGAATTTGCTGGATTCAAATAACATTGAATGCTCCCAGAAAACTCAAATAGCATATGTTCTCATCCATATCCCTTCCGAAGCGAAAATAAACATGAAAATATTCGTCACCTTATTCGAATCTAAAGAAAATAATTAGCAGTTATTTAGCCGACGTATTAAATATTGTATGAATTCTGAAAAAATTTAGCTCCCGACTGTTAGCAAATAGGCCAGTTTGAAGTTTGGGTGGCCAATAAAATTTGAGTTGCCCAGTTGGCTGCACATAAGTTTTTATGCATTTCGCTGGCATTAGGAAAATTGTAGTTTTAATCGATACAACAATGCATTTCGTTAATTGTTTGCTCCTCCGTATAATTTATTGCTCTCATTGTAGACTAGAATATTTTAAGGATAGCTTTACTGCACTTTCATGTTTCCTCTGAGTTTCAGCCAACTTTCGTGTTTAATGATAAACATCGTATTCGATGCACTTGAAGGACACAGACGTCTAATTTTTGACTTTTGATGTTATTTGTGAAGAGTTTTCGTATTTGCACTGGCATTATGACCATTCAGAAATTACATAGAATTGCTTTTACCTTAAAAACATGACATATATTTTATTTCAACTTCGATACATTTGGCGCTTTCGAAATTATCCCTGACTTCTATTTTAGAGTTTAGATGTTTTGAAATTCTCTGATCAAATATCACTGAGTCATTTAATATCGACACATACACCAGCTTTAAATACTATTCAGCGGCCTTAATACACAACCAAAAATTATGAAATAATTTTTCAGACCTGAAGATTTACATAAAATGAGTTTGTCATACGGACCAGCCGCCACAGCATGCTGGCTAAAATCTTTCACAATAAACATTTTACCAATTTTGTAGCATGCATCATTAAACTTCATTTTCGGTGGCATAATGAATTCAGGTAGATTTGATGAAAAGCATAACTCAAAAATATTCGCTATTGTACTCATTTGGTAAACAATCACTTTTTTAACATTATAACTCAAAAATAGGCCTATGTTTCTAGTTTAAAAGGCCCTTATGATTATGCAATTTGTGGAACTAAAATTTGCATTCAAATAACACTGTATTTGGCTGCTTATTAATGATCTTTTTGAAGTATACAATTAAGCCAACATCCATTGCTTTAATTGCATTGGCAAACTGCGTAATAATCTTTAGGATGCGAATGATAACATGCTGTCCATACACGGAAAGCATACAGTTTATAGACTGAAAACTCGATATGCAAATACAGCTGCAGATCGGACGCACAATTATTCGGGAATGAAAACCGTTTTTAAACTCCTAATACGTTCTATATTATGTAAAATTTTGAAGTCGCAATTTTGGATAAAAAAGCGTAGAGAAAAGAATTTTTAAAATATTTTCCAAGTACTGTATTTTCGAGTTTATAGGTTTTTGTAAATCAATCGAAAAATACACTTTTCATACAGAAAATAATAGTTAGATTGCATTTTTCCAGTATCTAAAACGGAGAGATTTCACCTACCGGCACGAATAATTGCTATGGAGCTTTTATTTGTCTCACATGCAAATAGTACTCATACGTTATAAAACTTCTAAAGTAACCAAAAACCACTTTTCTGTGACCATTGATGCCAGTAGCCCAATGTTCAAGAAATTAGAATTCAAGGAACTTATAGAATTCTATAAAAACACATATTTGTGGTTGTATCTGACCTACAGCCACACGGGGCTTCCAAGAAGGAAGAAAAACCAAATTGTTTCGCCGTAATGGAAAAAAAGCGGCAATTCCGCCATATAACACGCATGAGATTTGAAAAAGCAATAAGGCTTGAAAAATCTATAGTACTTATTCCTGCTTCAGCAAATTCCTAATGTCTTCTCAAAGGTTTAATTTGAGAGAAATAAGCACAACAGGAAATCCTTATAACCTGAGTTAACAACATCCGTGATTGAACGTTCTCATTTTCCTGCGACCCTTGCACAATATAATCAGCATCAGGGTTCTGGCTTTTGTTAAAATGACTTTTTGGGAGGATCTCAGTCTCAAAAAGATAAAAGCAATATTTGAATTGAATTTGAATTTTGTAAATATGCAAATATGAAAACAATTTCAAAACATGGATAGCCTGGCAAATCAATAAGAAATGAAGTGACTCCAGCCGTCTAATAAATGTGTGAGCTTGTCTAGCTGAACTGAACGAAAGTCCGTTGTAAAATTTAAAAACAATGTACGTTTTTCAAATAATATCAAATTCAAACTAAATAAGTTATTTCAACAAGATGCATGGAAGTATAAACATTTAAAATTTAAGAAGTCAAACGAGGCGCCTATTAATTTGATGTGGGCACTCAAGACTGGTATTCCAAAAATATACTCAGGGCTGCCGACTAACAGTTTTAAGCGCTTAAATATAATCTTTTGGTTTAAATAAAATGGCGCCGCAGTTTTAATTGGGTTACTGCAGTAAATTGTAGCTTCTTTCATTAGTTTTGCACCTCAAAATATACTTTTAGCTTTATCATCAAGTTTTCTAGACAACCTGTTTGTATGTTTATATTATATACCTTGCACAGCTGCTTGCGGTTATTTCATTAGCTAACGTATTCTGGTAGTGTTTAAGCAAAAAGGCAATCACGTTACAATTAAAGTTCCTTTTATACACGCTCGTGTTATATGCCTAATAAAACGTTTTAATATTTGATCAAAAGATCCTAACAGTACCAGTTTATTCTCAGATAGGTTGAATCACTTGTATTATTACAGTACACTTTTGAGCGTATTCTTTATATTCACACAAGCAATGTCTCCATCATTCTTGCATTTTTTACTCAAAAACATATAAATCAACACCGTTGAGGCACACAGGTAATGGCTATAGAATCCCTAGACTGCTTTAACTGTTTTTGATGCGGTTTACCTGAAGCAAGATTTATATTTCGAAATACAACGTTATTACAATCCATTACGTCAAAATGGACAAAGTTAACCACACAGCACACTTAAGATTACAATCACGCATTTTATTAAAAAAGAATGAATGCGCCAGAGTGACGTACAATAACGTAAAAACACCGGACATTTTCGTCAACCAACAGGTGAATAAACACGAACGATATAGGCGTCGTTCTTGTAGGATCTGGGCTCCTCACAGCAACAGCTGCTGCACATATAAGCCGCCAAATGACTAAGTCCGTGCTTCTGCCTACAACGGTTGAGTATACGAGTGAATGTGCGTCGAGTAGTCCGCCGGAAAGTTCGTGACACCATGAAGTACAGAAAAAAATTGCCGGCACACCCAAACACTTGTAAGAAATTGGTCCATTCCAAAAGAGTATTCAATATGACATACTGTCGTCGAAGATTGATATCCTGTCTAATGCGAACACCTATGTTGTTAATGAGTTTAAAGCAAACAAACTGAACTATACCAAATGGAGTCGAAAGAAGAAGAAATGCGAATATTACTGCCAACAAAAGAGGTGTCACCCGATGCATTGCTCTCGGACGAAGATGTTTGTGCTTCACCATCACAATTTTTGCTTGCCTCTTATTCGACGAAGACCGAGATGACGCATGAGATGTTATTTTAGAGCTGCTGGAAGCCTGGTTGAGCCTCCCTCGAGCACTGCCTGAAGAATCCTCTGCTCTTTGTGGCAGTGTTGGGTGCTGAGTGGATCCAAGATGCAGACGGATATTTTCACTCCGTCTGCAAGCAATAATGACCGAGATATTTGTCACCAAGACAGCAACAAACGGTCCCACATTGGTGCAGATTATATGAGCTATGCTGTATATGTCCTTGAGGAGTTCGGAAAATGGAAATGTTCTATCGATTATGTTGAGCATCTTTCTGGAGTTCGGGCAGACTGAACTGTTGCTGACTGAAATATCTACATCGCAGTCCTCCTCATTTTCCTCATATGTGTAGCGGAGAAAAAGGGGGAAGTTGAAAATAAATGCAGCAACGTATAGCCCAATGATGGCATTGACAACGCTTCTACAACGCAGGTAAAATCGCGAACGGATGGGCCAACATACGGCGAGGTAACGTAGAAGACTGACAAGTACCACCATCCAAGCACTGACGGTAAGAAATGTAGAAACAAGACCGGGTCCGAAGAGAGTGTAGTAGAGCAGAAAGTCGAAACCTTCAAAAGATCGCTTAGAATAAATAAGCGGCAAAGTTGAAAGACAAATGCAGAAGTCAGCAATCGCTAGCCCCAATAAGTTCACTCTGGCTGACCTCTCTCCGCCGCCGACTGTATGGGAACCGCGAAAGTGGCACAGCACAAGAACGATTAGGGTGTTTGTGAATAGTCCCAGGCAGGAAACACCAATCATCAGGATTTTGAGCGCGCATTCGGAAGAATCGACGGATCCTGTCACCTGTGGTGGGTTTGTTTTTTCAACATACTCCGCGAAAAGTGTCGAAGCATTCATTGGTCCATAGACAGGTTTTAGGAACTGTTCACCTGTTACAGTTTCCATGTTCTAATAAGAACGAAAATAAATTAATTTACATTTTTGACTTCATACATAAGTATTTTAATCCCTCCGTTCAATGATCACAACATAAAAAAGTAGGTTGCGCACAGAAATTGCTGTTTTTCAGAAAGTTATGAAAGCGGTTGGCGGATATTTATCATAAGAGATAAGCGTAATGTTGATAAAACTACATCAATTTGACTTAAAGAGATAAGCGCACGACAAAATTTTCGATTTCTTTATGAATGCTCTTATCTTTGTTTGTTGAGGAAGAACGGCCATATAGTTCCTTTGTCCACCTTATGGAACGCAACTACAATTATTGAGACTTGTCCAAATAACCACTAATAAACTTGTCAATTATCGTTCTTATTTAACCCAAATTATTTTCTTTTGGATTGCGTAAGCAATTTTACAAACCGAAAAGAAAAAAACTGCACGATATGGATTTTGGACGAAAAAATAATATATTTAAATTAATAGAAGCAAAACATGAATCAGCTTAAGAGCAACATTTTTCTCAGAAAACTAGTTTCAATTTCTTCAACATACAGCAAATTTTATCAAATTCCTGTGCTACTAGATGCGCTTTTATATTAGCATTACAACCACTGTAAGTTATTTTTAGAAGCACGCTATTTATGAATTTAAAACGATAGCCTTTTTCAGAAGCTGATCAAATGATACGCTCTGCATAGGCCTATAGGCATTGTGTGCGAAAAAACTTTATCGTTGCGGGGACAACGTGCAACGAATTTCAACTTTGTCCAACCCAAATAATGCAATCTTTTTCATATGGAATATTAACTAGTTCTATGTTAGTCGTGAAGGAAGGCCGTTTATAACCTATTTAATAATTATAAGCATAAGACTTTGAGTAAATTTTTATCCGTTAGAATTTTAAATGAACTGATTAATGGATTAAAAACTCCAGCTTTTTTTGAATCTGATAATTTCCTTTATTACTTTCATTTGGAATTTAGGATTAAATGTTTTGGTTATTTGTAGGCATTTTAAAATTGCTTTCGGACTACCCGGCAAAATTTAAAAATCAATTTATAATTCAGTTGGAAAACAACATAAAACACAGGACCATCCTGATGTTCTACCAAGCTTTATACCATAAATGTATCTGTTCTAGTGGGTAGTGCAAACAAACAATTCACATACTCGTACACAGCTCTCAGCTAGAAACTTAACGGTTTAATATAAAAAATTATAATTGCATTCTGGAAATGCAGACTGTTTATAGTTGTATCTATAAAATTCATTATTGTACATCCAGCCCAATGCAGGTTAATGGTACATACTTAAGATATTGGGATAGCGTTCTCAAGAAGATAGTAAATTGATTCACAGAATGCTGAAGGCGAATATACATTTTTGAAAAATATAATGCAGCATAAAATAATAAATTAATCAACAGTGCACTATTGCGTAATCCAAAGTTAGCAGACGGACTTTGAAACAATGTATTAAAAATTGTAAGAAACACCAAAAACGAAGGGTTTCATACTTTTTGGCATGCATGCTCATTAACTTTGGGAGAAAATATTCCGACGTTTTTTATAACAATAAAGAGTATAATTTTTAGATTATGACGAGCAAGAGAGTAATATTCTTTAGAATTTATTCAATTTCCAATAGCAGGGCATAAGCTGAATTGCATTGCTTGTGTCTTCCCTTACAACTGAGACATCATATTGAAACATTTTAATGGTACAAATGCTCACAGTTGTATTCCGCAAAGGACTTTTATTATTATTTGTGGCGTTAACTCTGTATCCATCAACTGCATGTGAAATTCTTAATAAATATATTTCCACCAGCAATTACACATGAATTTAACGGACAATTTTTCATTCTACAATCAGTCGTAAAAAGTTGCAAATAACATGTAGAAAAAGAGGAGCAGGTGGGAAAGTACAAGACCTACAAGGTTTGATTAAAGTTATCAGATTTTAAACTTATCGGACAAATGTTTGGTTCAAAGAATTAATTCTGATTATATTTTGCCGAATATTCAGAAACACCTTCAGGTTACAACCGAAACTTTGCTTGCGTTCATGAGTGCACTTTTCTTTCAGACGTGGGGTTAAAATAAATATCTATACGTAAACAAGTGGTGCATAGGAAATATTTTAAGGGCTGTCTGTGAACCTTATAATCGGTCGGCCCATTGGCATCTTTAATGAAAGGAATTTAAAATCATCACCAAACTGAGGAAGTTTATGCTTTCGTAGAATAAAGAAAAACTATTATTTGGCCAACCGATTGGAAATGTTTAAATATTCGTGTGTCATTGTATTTCAATCCGAATTGTTTTGTCGTTGTCTGGAGAGAGTTCGGCATCAAATCTTTTAGGATGCTGAATGC
This sequence comes from Schistocephalus solidus, assembly GCA_017591395.1. NCBI lineage: Eukaryota > Metazoa > Platyhelminthes > Cestoda > Diphyllobothriidea > Diphyllobothriidae > Schistocephalus > Schistocephalus solidus. The sequence continues at coordinate 100,611 of WEDG01003390.1, read as the reverse complement.
GAGAAGACGAAATAATGTGATAAACACCTTAAAACGTATTGTGAAATGCTATCACCAAACCAGGATAGGATATGGTGCATGCTCATACATTTTAATGATCGTACTCTGAGCAAATATTTTTCTTTAAAAAAACTCAAAAAACATGTTGCATACCCAACATGAAGTGCGTTCAAATTGTACATACAAATTACAGCCATGTAATAGATTTTAATTAGCGTGTCTCCAAACGATCAGCTTTGCCTTGCCGCTTAAAAAATCACCTCATTCGACCATAAAGATATCGTTTATTTTGCATGATCTCTTTTTGTTTACAATTAATTTGGTTTTGGTATATAAAAAGAATATTCCGGATAAGTTGCATTTAATTTCAAGCACTACTTCAATAACTTCAGTTAAATTCGGTAAGGCGGAATTAATAATAATTTATTTTAATTTCATTTTCATTTTCTGTAGTCACCAAAATTAAATTAGGCAACATATATATCTTTCCAGGAAAATAAATTTTATAAACACCTAACGAAATATATATATATATATAATCAATCAATGACACATAAAACACCTAATTGATGAATAAAATCTTTGACTTGAATGAAAATATGATTTGATAACCTCAGTTTAATACTTTTCTTGAAATAACAATTATTTTTTGCTTTTTTTAATTTGCACTGAAGCTGAGATTATGATCTTAAGTACAAGAGCCTCGTTAGCATCAAAAGCTTATATTTTAACGGTCATAAATATTTCTTACCACGTCTTATTTTACATTCAGCAAAATGACAGTGGTCTACCTTGTTTACCATTGAATACGTAGAGCGTGAATTTGATTGGCTGATACCCCTGCTTAATCTATCCTGGTCCGCCTGCACCAATTATCATCAAGATATAGTTCCTCGCCTTAATTTACACTGTTTTACTGTTGCATGGAACAAAATTCAAATGAGCCTGGCAAATAAAATATTTTGCTCTTTTAATTCAAATTCAGTTTTAGGATTAAATGGACCCTGACCAACATAATTTAAATGTAAATGGAGAAGCATTGTTGTGTACATCATCAGACAAAATATCAGGTTTTACGTATTAAAAGCGGATTGCTTAAGATATGCGAATTTTAGGGAGGTTTGCGAATTTTTGATAGCTGAATATCACTTGAGCAGTAGCTTGTTATTTTATATTGACCAGCAACTCACAAACGTGTTTTTATCCATTTTCGTACAACAAAGGTAGATAAATGTACATTGCACATGAATAAAAACAGGACGTATACATACCAATATTTCCATGGAAGTGTACTACAGCCTGTCAGTCAAATATAAGGAAAATGATGGGAAACAAAAAGGCGTAGTTATCTGAAAGAAACAAATAAATGTAAAATAAACAGTGGGTGTTGGTGAATGTAAAAATACTATATAAAGGATTTTTACTGTTAATGCCATAAGTAAGAATGGTGAGGTCAAATGCCTAGATTTTTATCAAGCAAATAGTTATATAACTGTCAAATCGACAGAGCCATAAAAGAAAAACATTTGTGGGAACGTACAGACAAAAAGAGGTTATTTTTCGATCGCATATCAAAGAAGCTACAAGAACTGTGAATATAAGTCAACATTATGTTCGATTGCTTATGCGATGTGACTATATAAATGCATGTATTCAAGCAGGTAACAAAGTAAATAAGGAAACGTCTTTCAGTTTCAGTATCTGACTATGGATTCAGGATTTTTAAAGATGCTCGCAATCAATCGAAGTGGTCACGACTCTAAAAACCCAGTTAAAATGTATGCAGAAAACTGTCCAGTGGTGCCACACGACAATCCAAACTCCCAAGGCATCAGTCGATCTGCACCAGGCAAGATCAATCCTCCCCAGCTGACAGTATATATGATCTTAACAAACTTTCCTGTTTAGGATTATACGCTTATGTCTGAAAACCATGAAATCTTTATCAAAAAGATAGATAAGGATTCGCTGATACAAAAAATTATTCGCCTGTGCGTTAAAAATTCTAATAAGTGACTGCGATTTGGAATGTGGTTCCTAGGCCATCACAAACCTCTCAACAGTAGCAGCTCACACATTGATAAGAAATGAAAGGACTTCATAATTCGTCAGTTGTTGCAACTTCATCACCAGCTTTGACCTTGTAGCGCAATTATTACTTTAAGATTTGACTAACCTCCATACCGCAACAGGAGCAATGCGCGTCGATGTAACAAATTAGTCTTCTTTAGGCAGTCGAAAAAGTAAATATTTAGAACGATGTTAATGCACTTGTTGATCGAAAAACCGGTTTCAAGCCTTTTGGCAGTTCAAGGCAACGCATTTGCAATTGTGGCCAGATTCCTTTGGCTAAACCGTGACGCAGAAGGCCGCTCAATTTTTCCCCCATTTTGGCTGCGTATTGTTGACTTCGTATGGTATAATCTTCCAGTAGATGTTACTTTTTGCCTTGGGGACCAACAAACCAAATGCACTTTACATAATCTGTGCGTTTTTTGCAGAGCAAGCCATCCCCGTGGTTGTTTTCCTAGAGCAGGGTGGTCGCCTGCTGTCTGTGTAACTCCAAATCAAAATAGGAGAGAGGGGCGCGGTAGACATCCAATACATTGGTGAGGCAGGGCATCGTTTGCCGAAATTGGATGCTGGTTCGGTTTGGTCTTTAGTCTACTCTTTGTACGCATCAGATGGTGGCATCAAACACGATAGTCCTCCAAATGTGTTGTAATGGACAAACCTGTCTCCCGGTTTGATCCAACCTCTCTCTCAACGCTTAAGCAGTATCCCTCAACGAGCCGATAATGCGCTATTGTGCCTTTGTGATTGTATCGGCTAGAAGTTTTGCTTTCGGCAGCCTCAATACCTGGGTTGCTTCTGCTTCCTTAGATGTTTGGCCCTGGTGTTTTTGAAGTGGATCGACTGCTGGTCTGACGGTCAGGCTGCAATGAATCCTTCATAAATTGATCTCTGGCACTCTGGCGCATTTGAGATGTCAGCTGCTCATTTCCTATTTTATTTGAAATCCTGGTGTTTGTATTTTTTTTTTTTTTGGGGGGGGGGTAGATAGTGTACGTGGTAAGCACAGATCGCGTCATAAGGTATGCCAGCAGCTGCGCACGTTCCCCCAGCTAGTTATCTAACTGGATCTAGAAGTGGCTGAGACCTGGGAACGAGTATAGAGTGCGAGCTAGATGGCTTTACCACACTTTTTCACTATAAAAGAATCTGAAGAGGATCTTGACTTTTTCATGACACCGGTTTCATGTTTTGGAGGTGGAGAGAGTGTGCTAGCTGTATCGCAAGTCTACTATCACTTAAACCTAATCCATGCGCCAGTTGCTGCCCCTGCAATACTGGGGATATCGTCGAACTACGACGGTTGAACCATCGTGTATGAATGTGCTTAAGGGATCACGTGGTACATATGCCGGATCGACAAGCGAGCTAGCTCAGGTCAAAATAAGTGTTATTCAGGTTGAGCTCCCATAACAAATGCCGAACATAGGGAGGGGGCGTTGTGGCACGCGTAGGTGCAGGCTCACGCCGCACCAGCAACTCTCGTAATCTATGGCACTCATATTCTATGGGATCTGATTCAGTCATGGTGGCCGGTCAAGAGCGTCTCCGGCTGTTCAAGCCACCTGCGTGTGGTGACTCCGACCGACCAGTCAGCAAAGTCGGCGTTTGTGTGGTGTGGCTGATGGAGGGCTGAGAGTTAGGCTTCACTATTTCCTTAATGTGGTCTTTATGGCACTCCCAGTTAATATTTTTCGGGTCGGCTTATTGGTACGCTTTGGGGCTGGTTATTTTAGCTCACATCACCTGACCCTGTCCAACTCCCGGTTTTCTTTACTTATTCATGACACCGGGCCCATACGGGTGAGGAAAGAGAGAGTGCGGTAGTTGCAGCGCAAGGCTACGCTCAGTGTATTCTCTTGCACACAAAAGCCACCATCTTTAGACCATCCTGCTGTTTTGCACGCGAGGGAGTTTGTTGGATAGGGCTATCGAACTGCTTGGCCAAAATAGTCTTGATCAGGTGATTGAATCGTGTTTCGCTGGTATCGGACACCACAACGAAGCGCATTGTCATCTCGCTACGCATTAACCATAGGAATTGAATGGATAATTATTCACGCCAGCAACGTGAGAGTGTGTATGTGTTCCAGTTACAGAATGGGTAAGTCAAATTGTGGAGTCATTACCATATCTTTTACCAACGCTCCCGATGAAACCGCGACAAGTAAAAATTCGGCTGTAAGCGTTCAACTGGGCGTCGCAAGGAATGTTTTAACCGATTATTGTAATGATGAGGATAATGATCGTCTATGCACTGCATTCTATAAATATTATCACATAATGAGTAAAGATGACATGTATGGCCACCAAATCAGGACATGCGACTAAGAACCGGCCATAATGCGTGTGAATTTGCACCTAATTACAGAAAAAAACTAGAGCTTAGGGTTAAGGTGAATTTTTGGGCTTAGTTACGGTTAAATGTTAGCTTATGGTTAAATTTGCAGCAAGTGTTTAAGTCGGAAGTATTTTAAGGGTACAAGTTTTATTTCGTGCTGACTGTATGGTTAAGTCCTAGGGTAGGTCTTTGGTTAAGATTAATGTTGCAATTTTGTTTTATGTTAGGATAAGTGTAAGGGTTGTCACAGGAATGTATACCTAACAAACATTCATCGCAAGGTTGCCTTTATTAAATGGGCAGAGCATTACTGTTCTGGTGTCCTGAGAAGTTGCCCATACCTGTCATCCTCACTACTATATGCATTTACTATTCTCTAGTAACGATTTTGAACGGGGATTTTAAGTGAGAGTCAAATAGAAGTTTTTTTTCGCAATTTTTCTCCCTTGCAGTAGTCAGTTTTTGTTACCTGTGTTTTCTGCTGTCGTTAGCCAAAACATATATGGTAAAAATGTGCATGTTACTGTCTACAGGCTAGATGAAACCTCTGTGACCAACACAACCGAAGCTGCCTTAGGAAAAGTACCAATCAATGGTCAGTTGGGCCAATGTCACCGTCAGTTTACCTCACAAGTTGCGACGATGTATGTTGTTTGCCAATTAAAGATATTACGACAGTGTCGTTCGCACTTTTGCTTAACTTTTAATTTTATGCTTATTGATCATTGACGCCTTTTGAGATAGAAGAGGTGACGAGAGCTCTAAGCAAGAATTCTGATACAAATTAGCATTCTTGAAAAAGGTTCTGAATAAAAAAATTTGAGGGAACGTCACGGATGCAGACTACATAAATATAGCTCGTATCTTAAAAAGCCTTATGTTACTGAGTTACTATGAATCATTGTAATGGTTCGCAATGAATCTATTACGTCAGTGATGTAGGCAGAAAAAAACTTTAAAGGTTTTATTATTTTTAAAATCGATTGTATGTTTCATAAAAAAAGGTAAATCATTTAGGTTAACTTTTTTGGCAATAATGCAAAATATGAACTTGTTTGTAAAGTATATTCTGAGTTTGGATCTCAATAATAAAAAGCGAAATGCATATTTATCATAAATGTCATGCAGTTTTAATAATACATATCTTTTCAATATTCTTAAACAGCTAACACCAAATGCACACCATAAATACATCTAAAGTGAAGCAGAAAAAAATTCGTGAGATCATAGGAAAAACAGTTGTATAAGGCTGAGTTTCAAATTCGTTCAGGTGTAATTTAGCTTCTGAGTTTTCAACAGCGACTAAGCCCTTTGTAGATAGACAGTGAAGTAGTTGTGTAAAGGGAAGTTTTCGGCGGTACTGAATAAGAGCTTTCCAAATCAGAGTGTTGTCGAGTTTTGACTGGGAAAAGTACCACGATCGGCGTGAACGCGACGTGTAAAAACGTGCCTTGCTGATGGAGCCGGTGTTAGACATGTTAGCCCTAGAAAGCGCCATGGCGTCTAACCACTGTTTTGCGTCATTCTCCGCGTGCATGAAATGTTGAATTCGTTGCCCTCACTCAGGTTATGGAAAGAGGTTTGTGGTTAGTTTGCGTTTGAAACGTTTTTCGTAGTCCATTATTTGATAAACTACACGCAAGCGCTTATCTGCTTCCAGTCGGACCTTTCATCTGCATGATCGACGTACGCAAGTAAGCTGAAGGGCAACGAAAGAGCTTTATACCAAACTGTGCTGTAATGCATAGGCTTGCCTCTGATGTATTATTTTTGACCGAAAGAACGGGTCAAATTGAAGGTTTTATTCCCTTAATTCCTTATTGCGCGTAGGTGTGCAGTAATTGAAAAATGTGTTTGTGCTGCGATTCCTTTCTATCTGGCAGCGAAAAATTTGTGGTCTTTGTGCTGGTCGCCAAAAAGATTTTGGAGAGCAACCTTTCAGCATCACGGGATATTCGCTATAAGAGCTGACGTCTTGACCTGCATTAACCTTCTTTCTATAAAGCGTGATCCTAAATTCACCCTACCAATGCTGTAAAAAAAGGGCATTTGCTTATATCGAAGCGAAGTTGTTAAATCCGATTTGAATTGGACTGGTTATGTGAGGTCTACGGATTTTTGTACAACAAAGGTCTTCAAAGAACGTCATTTGGGGTGTGCAACTAAGGCATTTACTGACTTTAATAAAAATATTACCAGAAGAAATACTGCACAATAAACGTTAAGTATAATATTGCAAGAACATGTGAATAAATGTTGGTTGTAAAAATGCACAAGGATAAAGAAGTGCAAATGCAAGACGTTTTTTGCTTTATGATACAAAGGACTAAGAACTTGTTTTAGTACTTGGTTGTCAGTCCTGCAAACCCAGCCTAGTTAGATCCGTATTGGATCGTTTTTTGCTGTCGAAATCGGAACTATCAGCATTTTTAATAATTTAACTGAACCAAACATGCAAATTCGTATTCCCAACCAACAAGGAAAATGTCTGATTTTAGGTGAAGCATTAACCACCCGCGCTACGGAGCCTTGATCGATAGCCTTGCATTTTTCCCATATGGGCTAAATTACCTGCCCAATCTACAGCACGGCACGGATTCGAACAATTCATGTATTATACTGACTGCCAATGTTTTCCTTAACAATCAATCTAGAATTCATCAGATGACCCCCGAACTATGCTTACAAGTTTCGAGTCCCTCGGAGGCCACTGCATCTTGCCCACCTAGCTTTCTTTTCTTAGTGCGAACTTTTGTTTAAGTTTTTTTTGGGTTTGTGGCATATATTCGCCTTTCGTTTTTATTTTGAAAATTGCATACACTGCGGGATTTTAAAAATGGTCGTCAGAAGTTTTCAATTAATAACTCTGTATTTTAATTTCTGATGCACAATGCCAACGGCAGTTTCAGTGTAACGTAATTATGTCAATAACAAAGCGATGCAAATGCAAGTTGACGGAGAATAAGCAAACGATGGTACCCATTTTGCTAGTAATTATCAAGGAAACCAGGTGGTTTAGACTTTGAAGCAAAGACAAAGATTTCATAAATAATCAATATTCAAGTTATGCAACTTCTGCATTCGACATATTTATTTCACAGGAACTAAGGAAGTAAATACGCATTAAATAAGAAGAATCAACAGAAAAAACTTTTGTGACATTATAACATTAACAGAGGTGACTGTTAGGTAAACGATTAAATATGTCTTGTTATACCGAATGAAGATGCATTTTGCCAAAGGTGAAGTAAAACCCTTCCTTGAATTATGCATTTAGATTCCTAATCGCTCGCGAAGACGGCATAAATTTCCAAAAAGTGCAAATGTGATAGAATTAGTGCAGTACGTACACAGGCAAAATAAATGTAGCATACGTCTACATTCAATGTTAAATTTAATCCCAAAAATACATTTATAATTAGGGTCGACGTTCGTTGAATGTGAAATGCATAATTGTTTGTAGGGTGTTTAATCCCTTACGTTTACAACCTCACCAATATCCTCCAAGTGAACGCTTGTTGGATAAATTTTGAAGGTATTCATATTTTTGCGTTCTACAAGTATTTCTGTGAAGTCATCTTCATTCTTTCCAGTACTCCTTATACTCTTAGTTCAACGATTATTCGTTCGTGGCGTAAAGAGGGTTCAGCATCTCTTAATGCCTGCTCACAAACTAATATTGCCTACACCTCAAACATGCTGTAAAAATTAAGCGGGAAAGCAGCTGCATATTTAAAGAATTTTGGAGACAAATATACGTCATTTTAGACAACGAACGCAGTTTGCTGCATCCCGTTTCTGGACTAAATGAATAACGCTATCTGAGGCATGTAAATATGGATTTTGTTTCCTAAAAGAATAATGGCCAAGTGCGTAAAAGTAGCTCACCTAGCTCGCAATCTTCGAAAAAGCTGATTTCTTCCCATGCAATAAAGGAAAAACCATATTTACGAAATTCATTTTGTTATAATAGTTTTCTTCATGTGTGCAATCTTACTGGGATAAAAAGTAAGGTCTTTGTTGTTTTTTCGGTAAGCAGCAAGTTGAAAGGCTCTGTTTTTAAAATGAAAATACTCAAAATTACCCCTTATTAATTTTACATAATGTAGGACTTTGTGTTTTGCTTATTTGAAGAATAAAGAAAGGAAGGATTTTGTGCTATTCTACTGTTGGCTGACAGATCCATTTCATTCACGCAGTAAAGTTTACTTGACGTACGGGGTTGGCATGTAAACAGTCAGTTATCTGGTGCAACCTTTCTAAAAGAGGTAGCATATTGTGTGTTTATATGTACAGTGGATTTTAAAATTCATGAGACATAAACCGATATTACTAAATGTGCTTTCGATTCTAAAAATATGACTTAAGTACAGCCAAGCCTTATAAATTTCAGTCGCATTAGGATATTCACGTTTTTACGAAGCTTCATTTTTGGTCGGATGCTTACACTCCAATGCGTACAAAAATGACCTTATCTGTAGGAGAAGTTTTTCATATTGATTTTTGATATTCTCAAAAATGCAAATTTATTTTGGAGAACGCATGCTTCCTCATATATTTTCTTTTAATCATTATTGACACAATGTATCTTTGTATCATTTTATACTTCAGAAAAGGGCATCTTGTAGTTCTGAAGAGGTTTATAAATATTAAACGCTTTCAGACATTGCAATGTCCATATATAAAGCATTTTGCGTGTCCATTTATCAATGCTGCTTATAAAGTGTACATAATAGTCCACCGAAAATTCCATGAGCACTGTGTGACATAGAGAAATGTGTAATTTTGTTTGTTGTAAGGTTAATCAGCAACTTAAAAGATTTTAAGCAATAAAATTCAAAAAAAATGTCATTTGCTTCCAAATGTGTACAAGAAAGAATACTGTCAGGCATCTTTCCTAAAATCTGTATTTTAATTTATAAGATCATTGAAAATAAATTTTAGAAATTCATACTACCTAAGTAGATGTAGTAGTATTTGAGTCGTCGTCGTAGTATTAGTAGAAGTTAGTAGTCGTAGTAGTAGTAATATTAGTAATAATAGAAGTGGAGGATTTGCAGCCGAGCTGGACGAAGCTCTTTCAGAACCCGACATCCTAGTGTGACCGAAATAACGTAAAATGAGGCTGCACAAAAGTAATATTTTCGAAACGAAAAACAAATTTCTGAATTTCGATTAACATTATCTAGTATATTTTCTACACATAAATTGAAAATGACAGTCCTATGATGAATAGAGGTTAATATTCCGTAGGCTTTAAACCCCTTTCAATAGTCTAGGGCTAATGTGGAACGTGGAATGTGGAGGCACGACAGCGCCACATTTTAAGATATCAGACTATGTCAACGACCGCGACAGTTATGCAAATCTACAGGCCTGACGCTAATGCACGGCCGCCCCTCAGGCTTGATTTGTTGCGAATTTTCTTCCGCTAGTCTGAGCCGCGGCTGCGCGATCAAACTGGTATCGATTTGCGAGTGTCCAAATTTGTATGTGGCGATCATGCAACCCCAAGGTCGCAGATGGACAAATTAATCACATGCCCAACAAAAAATGTTTATGCTAAGGAAGACCTGCTAGATACGCTTTAACAACACACCGTTATTTGATGCTCCTGAACGGATGCCTCATTCTTATTTACAAAGCAAAACCGTCGAATCACGAAAAGCTTGCCCTGCGTTAAGCCGAAATGAGCTCTCTTAGTTCCGGCATTAGATAGGGACAGACTGATTGTATGGAGCGAACGACTAGCTGACATCCTGGAACCGAACTCGGCCAATAAGCCTTTCGAATGAAAGTAGGATACCTTAAAGATAATTGCAGTTCACTATAGACATGGAAGAGTTTATTGAACTGTATGAGGGTTATAAGTTAAATCATTCTTTTGCTTGCCGTCTTTTAAATCGGTTCTTTCTCCCACCGAGTAAAATAACAGTACAAACTGGTTAAAAATCTCGCGCTGCCAACCGCTGCATGGAATAGGTAAGAAAGATAGGTAAACGATAGTAGGGACTCTATCACAGTAACGCATTCCTCTCTAACAACTCTGATATGGTTTTGCATATCACGACGTGCTGGAATTTTTTAGACTGAAGCGATAAATCTGTCCTCCCGGTCAATATTCTGTGTATGTGGGGTGACTTGTTGACATAACGAAATTAGGTTCAGTGGCTCCTTTGTAAGGTGGCGTTTAAAGCACATTCAAGCACCAAACAATTTTCGTGAAATTTCGATACATTCTGCGGTGACAAGGTCACAGGTGTCACGAAAAGATGGCTGTTTTGATTTGTAAGCCACAGTGGTGGATCTGGGCTCCGGTCATTATTGCACTGTCATGCTATTAAAGAGAGGTTGGCGCGAGAGGAGATTAATATGGACGCGTAGAAAATTCTGCCTCTCTACAAAATACTTTATGTGCATGTCATCCTCTTGTGATCACATCGTTAAGCAGGTGGCGTTGTCAAATCGTTATTTCGGCCATTATATGTCTTAAATATTTTTGAAATATAGGACAAGTAATCTTCATGCAATCATCATAAGAAGGTGTGCGAAGTTATTGACATAGAGCAATGCACAGAAATCCATTTTTAAGTCTTTAATTGGTTGTTGGTACGTTAAAACCAGTTATTTCAAGCTTCAATTGCACTTAAGGAAGTTCCTCAAGAGATTGCATGTTCCCAAGCCTGAATTATCAACAAATTAGGCGATGGCTAAGTTTGTCCTGCTGAGTTGTTAATAACAGTCACAACACTTATTTTCTTTTTACGTCATGTTATTTGAAGGCTTAATTGATGAAAGCTAACTGAAATGAGACTAGGTTGGTTTTGAATGAGCAAAGATAGGCAGCTGCTCTAATTATCGAAGTAAATGATGTGCTGTTACTGAGTCTAAATAGCTTCTCTTATAAGCACACAATTTTTTTTTCTGGTTTCAGAGGCATATTTTCATTGCTTTACGTTAACATCTAACGCTCGTTCAGAAATCGCATCATTTAAGCGCTTCTCAAGCCTTTCTGAACTGAAAGTCAGCAATATAAAAGGCAAAACATAAATGCTCTCAAAAGTCAGAATTATTGCGCTGAAGGACGTATCAAGAATACAGGCAAAAGAATTGGACTATCTGCCGATCTATAAGAGCATAAACCAACTCGACAAGCCATTCAAAGTTCTTTTAATATCCTCCGATGTATTAACTTCGGTAATAAATATGGGTGACACCAAAATATTAGAAATGGTTCAATGATTTTTGTTTTGACTAAGTGAAGGACTTTACTTCTAAATTATTAGACATAATAAGGTATATTTTCACCTGTTTTTGATAAAATTTAGAGAAAGTTTTGAACAGGAACCAGTAAGCGAGCAGAAGCGTGCCCTTTTCTGCCTACTTGCCATATTATTTTTCTTAAGTTGTAAGATATAGAGTGACCTTATGCAGAAAATGTCATGATAAACATTGACTTTATTTTTACTTACCAAACACGTCAAACATGCCACTTATTTGGCCATCCCATTCAAGAAAAATTTCCTTGTTTGCATGTAAAAATATGTTTTAAAAATCAGTTGAATGGTTTTAAAATGGATAGGAAATTTTGCATAAATCGACGCTACCCTATATTCCTAGAACGGCCTTTGTTATAAGCAATTGTAAATTTAGTTTGTCAATCTTAGTTTCCATTTATTCAGGTGGAGAGCAATTTACCCTTAAAAACGTTGAACTTAACGACGACCCACTTGCAAATTTTTATTCTTCCTGTGCAAAACATGAGAACAGCGTTGCGAACCAGCATGTTATTTTTAGAAAACCATGCATTCTATTGTTTTTAATGTTATCTTTACAAATTTTGTGGGATTTCGTTCCCTTAAGCCAAGTAATAACAAACACTGCTAATGCTTAGTTTATCCTTCCTGAAAAAGTCCTAGTTTCCGAATGCATTATTAACAACCTCCAAAATGGCCGTCGTCGGATCGATACTGAAACTTTTAAACATAAATATGTCAAATTCTCGCCTCATGGTATGTCAAGCAAAATTCTCAAATTTGTTTTCGATTCGAACAAATTACTCACGTACAGTTAAACTATTAATTAACATGTGGTCCAAACTGAGGTTATTTCAGTCATTCCGGGATGCTGATTGTGAAAAAAGCTATTTTGCAGCCACCTTCGGATTCTACAAAAAACTTACTTATTTTGTTTGCGTTTATCTCCTTTAGTTTTGAGGTCTTTATACATTCAAATATATCGCTAGAATAAGTTTAAAGTTCTTTTCTGTGCAAGTTCCGTAGAAAAGTACGTCCTTAAATTTTGTACTTGAAGAAAGGTTATTATTTGGATTAAGGTACTATCTAAATGTTCAAATGCAGTTCTAGTAAATCAACCGTTATAATTGCAATCAAAGTATTAAAACTACTTGCTATTTACAATCTTCCAAAAATAAAAGCAGGTTACTCTATGCTTGGCTCAAGGCGTTGCTTAGCGCGCATAAACTCTAGCAATGGATTTACATCCTGTTATATACTTCATAGGCAACAACATTCAACAGATAGCATTTCATCAAGTATTAATTTTGAACAGTACGTACGTTTCTCCCAAATTCCTACAAGGATATATTTGTTGAGCATAATTTCTGTAAAATATATTTGGATAGTTAAGGACATCAAAAATCACTGTGAATAATGCATACTTGTCATAGAGTCATGTTTGCTATAGTCAGATTTTTGTGGATAAACAGAAAGAAGATTGTTCAAAAGATGGCATCCATTAGTGATTGAAATATTTTGAAATAAGTCTGCATGACAATTAATATTACATCTAAGATGTTCAGATCTAACGAATTTCAGAATCTAGATGAATATTTACTAAGATAGGAAACGTATTATAAAGATGGGAGCCAATTTGTCTATTTTCTATTTACAAGTAACTGAGAATTGATGCACGCAAAATATTATCAGTTGGAGCATTATTTATGCAGTCACAGTTCTTTGGATTTTTATTTGTAAAAAGGAGCCTTAAAGCAAGCAATGATATCGAAAGTAGCCACAACATGAATAATTTATTAAGATCTTAGGTTTTTCTAAGAAAACTTTGTAACTTTTATCAGGTAATTAAAATGATCAGCCACGATTTTAAAAAAATGTTTTTTAAATTGAATTTGCTATTTAAAAACGTGAGGTACGTACACATCCTTCCGCAAACTGCCTAATAAAGTAAGTTTTAAAAAATTAACTCATACGTGGTGAGTATTTCAATGAATGGGAAAAATATTCATGGTTAACGTTTGCTTACAATGCTCACTTTTTGGCAATGAGGTTTACTGTTCGACCGCGTCTTCAAATTGGAAGCAGACTACATCTATAAGAACAAACTTTCAGGCCCTTACTACTTCAGTAATGACTTGACAGCAAGATTTTGCCTTAAACGTTCGGATAAATTCACTGCCTACAGTCTTTCTTTATATTTAAACATTTAAAAAAACTTAAAACTGAAAGTATTTATTAATATTTGCAAGGATAATCTGAAAATCAACAGACTCCACTTATGGCAAAAAATTGCACAAATTTTGGCGAAACGAGCCTTCTCCAAATATACACAAGAGGGAAGTAATATGATTGAATCTGCTGATCTCCATCTGCTAGCCAGCCTACCAACACGCTTTCTTAGGGAATCGCTTGCTTGTATGACATTGTCAGTAATTAACTTAAAAGGAATGTTCTTATTCTTAATGAAATACATCTTGTAAGTCGACTTATCACGACAAACGTTGTCATCGCACAAGCGGAAATAACTCATATGACCTCATATACCACAAATCTAGGAGGCTATTTAATGAATATATATGCAAATTGGTATTTCAATATTTCTTTGCTTAAATCGTTTTTTATCCAGTCAGATATTTGCATAGATCAGACAGCGTGCGATTTGTAGATCCAAATCTGTTGATTTAACACTTAAACTTTTCTAAAGAAAACTGTTGTTTTTTTAAATCAGAAAAGTACTTGTAACATGTAATTTGCGTTTACATTTACTTTGAGTTCAGTCATGTTCATTAGTTGTTTGCGTGTTTACGTTCGCATTGGTCACGAATTGGTAGCTTTTTATTAATTTTTGGGCATCTTTCATCTGTAAACTGCTGTAGAATTGTGGAAATTCTCACCAAAGGATTCAGTAGGCCAGGTGGCAAGCATGCGGGTGCACTCAATAAATTCTACTTGAGCCACAAAATTAAGATGGGAACGGGGTGCGAGCTGAAACATGCGATTTATAATGCTCTTCATGTCATATGAGTGAGTCATGAGAATAGAGGTGTAAGTGGTGACAAGATACAGCTTGTTAAGCGACAGAGATCTCAAATGCCTCCGCCCAGTAGGCACACAAATTTCTCGGGTTTACGGTCTACCGAAGTTTCTCAAGAAAATCCTGCAGTTTCGTTCGATTTTTGGGCATGCGCATCTCCACTTTCGTGCGATTGCGAAATAGATAGAGAAGAAACGCAAGCCCTTTAAGCATCGAATGGCACCAGGTAGCTTTCGAGATACGTTCCAATTTATTGACAACGTCCATCACGTTCATGTTGGAGGAGGAATAGGCAGGTTCACTTCCTGTCTTAGACATACTTATCAGCGTAAGACCGGACAATATTGTTAGAAAGAACTTTGATCGAAATAAGACCTGGTCTGGACAAACTGCTTAATTTGGCAGTTTCATACACATCAAACAGAATAGAAATATAGTCCTTTTTTGTTGCAAAGGGCTAGAAAATGACCCTCGTTGACAGTATTGAGGAGGATTTTAGAAATATCTACGGGCTTTTTCGCGAAATCGGGTATCTAGAAAGATTTTTTCACAAAGAATATGCTAGTGAGACCAGAAAAACCCGCCACACTCAGCAAAGGAAAGAACACTCTTTTCCTCAAAATCCCCTTTCATGGGGATGCGGCAAGTGAACTCCTCAAAAGATGCCTTTTCCAAGCCGTCTCGCAAATATTTACGGTTTAACACAGAGAAGGAAAGTATAGGCTGCCACCTCAGACCACGCTCATGAGCATCTACTCGTTTACTTGCTCCTGTGGAGCAGTTTGCAGTGATGCCTATCCCAAATAATAAGGGGCACATTCCACTTTGGCTAAGAAATGACATATTCAAGGGCATTATTAGCGCTGTCCTCGCACATGTGATTGATTCGGGACATCGTTACGACATTGACCAATCCCTGACGGCAAGTAATACCGTCTCTTTAAACTATCCCAAATACCTGGGTCAGCGTCTGCTAGCAACACCAGACTCTAACGCCATCAGGTTGAGGAAACTGCTCCTGTGCGCACAAAAGGACCATCTAAAAACTCCGCGCTTAGCAGGGCCAGTGACTGTTTTATTACCTGCAATCCACGACATCTCCTCTACCTTCCTATCCCTGCGTGAACGAATCCACCAAACCCTCACTGCCGCTTAACCGGCTGTCTTTTTTCCCCATCCTCCTATTCACTTGACTGACTTATATGACAAGACGAACCTTTTTCATAGCATGTTTTAGCTTATACCCCGTTCCCATATTAATGTACTACCTGATGAGAACTAATCGAAAGCAAACGGATATTCGCCATCTGTTCTTTTACATCTGTCCTCTGATACGTCATATAACGTTAGTGCAGAAAACTATGACACGCCTTTCGAAATTGTACATTTAGCGCCTGATTTACATCTGGACCTTATGATCTATTGTTCCTGTAAGCCACTCATGACCATACGAGTTTGCCTTAAGCATTGGAATTGGAGTCAAATACTTGCAAGTGTATTTGACAAATGGTTGCTGAGAAGTGCTGTATATTGTATGGACGATGGGAACTTAATGTGTTCTTATTTCAACTCACATTCCTACTTTTATAGAAGGCTAATTCAACCATTTTAGAATATATGCATCTCTATGAGATATCGAATGATGGAAGAAAATTTGTAATTATGAGCACTTAAAAAACTATGTTAGACGGTAGTTTTGACATCTTCGCATTCTATCGTGTTCATACCGAAGGTAGTTGAAATATTTATTTTAGTCCAAGATACGAACCATCTTTTTTTATCCAAACATGCCTTTTCCTGTAAATGCAACATAAAGTTAGCAAAGTACGTTTTCTGAGTAGTATACATTTAGGCATCATCGAGAAGCTTCCTTACAACATTGTGTTCACTAACTAAGAACACTCTGACAACAGAAGAATAAACTGTTTGCTACATTATTACACATATTGAGCTGAATTTCTTTCCGATTCCATCTTTGTCAGAGTTCTGCGTGACCTAACAAAACTAAAAGTAATTCTGAACAATCCTAGATAAATACTTTGATGTATATTTAGATACGATGCAACATTTATACCTAGACTGACCTCGAGGTCTTTTCGTATTTCAAAAGATCTTCTGTGTCTCCATACCCGTATAAATGTGTCTACAGGTAGGAGATAATTCCCTTATATTGCTTTAGCACTCAAACTATGCTTACAAAGCGTTTCATATATTTTATTTATTAATTCATTATATATATAACCCTCACTTATCAGGAGCAACACTGTTTGATTGTTCAAAATAGGTCAATATTTAATCTAATTTAATGCATAAGAAGGATATGAAATTTCTGCTTATGTTCCAACCAAGCATTCTAGTATTAATTGAGGTAAACAGAACCCTTCATCAATACACTTTCGAGCAATAGCGTTTCTTCATAAATGACTATAATTGACTTCAGCGTCAATAACTATTATAAAACTAGCATTAAATTTCTTGTAGGTAACGTCTAACAACTATTTATGCAAAACGTATCACTAATGTTTTCCATATGGACTCTTAATTCAAACTTTTACAAAGTAATAAACAATTTTTATTAATATACACGTAAGAAGATATAACTGGGTTATTCGACCTAAATATTATTTAAGTACAATAAAAAAATTGATCTACACAAAACATATATTTTTATATTGTGATATCTAATTCATTAGTGAATGAGATGGACAAGACACAACACGTCTACTAGATTGTTTTAAGATAAGAGAAATTATTATACTTTAAGTGAAAGTGATCATTTTTTATCCAAAGATGCAAAAAAGAGTCAAAATGGAGCTTTATTTTCCAGAAATGGCTACTAGCCACATTTAATGGTGAAAATGTTCCCAAATTAAAGGGGATTTTGTATCTATGTTTGCAATTTTTACTGCCACGCCCGCATTGGAAGCACCAATGTTCCCTAGGAAAAAATGCCAAAAAGTTTTTTGGTTGAATTTCCACAAAATAACACTAATGATTTCGGTCTACATTCTAACCAAAGACCGTAGGAGATGAAAATTAAAATTAACCCAAAATTGAGCGAAAATATATTAAGCATAACATAATACTCAAGATGTAAGCGTTCCAAAACCACGTACGTAGTCCACGCACATGCTGAGGAGTATAAAAAAAAAATCATAGAATATTTTTTACGTATTCAAAGCCCTGTTTGTTTACGTAAAAAGGGCATATTTAAGATGAGGTTTTGTAAGTCGGGAAAACATAAATAAGCAGGAACCTTTTTCGGTTTTTATAGTGAGATCTAGGAGAAATTATTCTGGCTAATATTTCCGTCAATGACAAAAATAATTGGAATGGCCGCTTCTGGCTCATAAGCCATCATCAGCAAATTATTCTCAAACCCAGGTGTTGCAAAACCCGGGGTTCAAACCCGTGAAATAATGATTAGGATTCTTACGACATGACTCACTGCACCATGGGATCGTTGACTTGTTGGTTAAAATCGAGAATATTAGCATCCGATAGAATCGGTCACCGATCGTTTTGCGGGACTCATTCATCTGCCCTTGCCTTTGGGTTCAGTCTTGAGCCTCGCTAGCAGTCATAAAGCCGAAAGTATTATAGACAGGAATATTATTTACACACATGCAAGACTGAAATGTTCATTTAAGTTCTCTTTGCATTCTCATAGCTGATTATTATTGACATATATTATTTTTTTCATGCACTTAAATCA
This sequence comes from Schistocephalus solidus, assembly GCA_017591395.1. Taxonomy (NCBI): domain Eukaryota; kingdom Metazoa; phylum Platyhelminthes; class Cestoda; order Diphyllobothriidea; family Diphyllobothriidae; genus Schistocephalus; species Schistocephalus solidus. Next base: position 82,192 of record WEDG01003390.1, on the reverse strand, counting down.
TTTACATACCACATGATGAAAAACATTCAATTTTTTTAGATTTTGTGAGGTCATTCTGCTTTTCTTACCGCAATGTTCAAATTCCAGGTTAATGCACGGAAAAGCGAGAAAGGTGAGGTATTTGGTCATTTTTAAAAGTCAGCGAAGGTAGTCATGTAGGAGGGCTGTGGCCATACGATATAAGGTATGAGAGACGAATTTTGTGTTACTTCTTTACAATTGCAAGGCACCAGAATGTATTTTCTGGAAAATATACTCTTTCCAATTTTTTTCGGTTTTGTTGAATTCAGGTCACGATGATATCAAGGGTTTGTAATATAAAAATTAAAATATTTGAGTTGTATTGTGTTAATTTGATTTTTTTAAAGAATAAAAAACCATTTTTAAAATTTTGCGCTTAACCTTTGCGTACTGTTTTGTCCTTTATTACCGGATAGCAAGTGAACTGATATTGCGTGACTACTGTTCTCGCAAAACCATTTGACGATTACAGTTAAGGTTGAAGGATGCCATTATATTCTGGTTTTGCGCTGTAATTTGGAATGGTTGCACCACATAAATACGGTCTTCGCTTCTTTGGCTACCAGGTGTATCCCTTTTGATTAAAATAAATGCATCCAGTTGTAAATGGTATCCTGGAGCAAATATTCTTGTTCCAGTTGCTGTTTTATGAACCTTGGAAAATTATTAATCATCTTAAACGTTAATGCACATAATGGACTAGATATCATAAATTACTTCTGTGATCACCCTCCATACTTCTTCAGCACAAACTGACGTCAATATGTCTATCTTTTAAATTAACACCAACTGATGGTGGCTACAAGGGTCATTTACCCATTTGGATTGTTATTATGGCAATTTCGTTTGCATTGTTTGCGTGTGCCCAAATGTCCAACAAGATTACTTGACTAACAATAGCCGCTCAGTATTCCTCCATTCGGCGCTTGGCGCATCTTCCTGTACGTAATGCTATTAGGTCATATTGACAAGGCGTTTTTCTTAATCAGGAACACACAATCAATGTTTCGAAGAAATAATGAAAATTTTGGGATAATTAGCTCGAGTGAACATACTGGTTGCATTGAAGCAGAAAACGTGTGCTTTTTAGATAACTTGCGTTAAAACTTTTGAATTGACTTCCAAAATATAAATTGCAATATGCTTTCAAGTTAAAGTTTTTGAAATTTATAAATAAACGATTATTCCCATCACCATTGGACTGACCTAGGTAGTTAAAAAGAGTCGGAATAGCTTTTCTATCTGAAGCGTAGGTCACATCATCGATATAGGTGCTACATTAATAGCATAAAGCAGATTCAAATTGCTTTTAGCCGAAGAGTGGGCGAAAAAGGTTTGAGATTATTTCGAGGAGCTGACATATTATCGAAAAGAGAGTTGACACTGAATTTAATCATCTCAACTTCTGACATAGGACAATCAGTGGTGCGATTTTATATCTCCATCCTGGAGTAAAGAGAAGGGCCGGAATCTGAGAGACATCGAGAGACAAATCTGACTGACGTATTTTTAGCATCTCCATGTGTAGTACAAAAAAGAGGGAGAAAAATTTGCTTGATTTTGAAGACTAGATTTCTGAATATTAAGCAAGAAGCCCCCTTTCATTGCAGTTTAATGTTAAACTTAAAGATGTTAAGATACTTAATGGATTAACATAAAAAATATGTAACTGATCTTCGACAGATGAAGCCTCAGTATCGGTTCTTATGTTTCCGTACAGATAAGGTATCAGGCCATGGTGTACATGACAGAATGACTCCGCAAAAATTAACTCAAAATGATTTTGATAGATAACATTAGCCAAAACATGCTCAGCAAAAAGTTTTACAGTTGCTAAATGTTAGTGTATTATCACGTAAGTTAAACGAAATTATAAAAACTGGCAGCAAAATAAACCCTTCGGAGAAAGCGTTTTAAAATGGACATGTCTTTTTTCAGTTGCAGTAATTTAAATTGGAAAACACATTTTTCAGTTTTGCAAGCATGCACTCAGCTTTACTTAAATTCTCGTCGGGCCTTTACCCTTATTTTTTTAAGACAGGACAAACAACTATAGACGAAACAAGAAAGACAGTGTGAGCATACAGATAAAGTTACATATTCTGATTAAAGACTGAATTTTCAGTTTTCCACTCCAATTCAAAAAGACTGCCAGGGGTCAAATGCCCGCCGTTAATCAGCCCATATTGAAGAAACCAGTTTGCCTATTTGTCGCAACAAGTGCTCTTAATGCTTGCGAAAAATTTACAAGTTGATCTCTTTTCAGTCGTTAGGTACCATGATCCCTCTTCATGTGTTGGCAATCAGCGTGATATTTAATTGAAAAATATGTATCTTACCATCGTTTCTCAGGCTGATAACTGTAGTGTTCTGTGGGAATCCCAGCATTGCTATGACTGGTGATTTTCCTTTGTTGTTTTAGTACAAACCCGAGAATCAGAACTTCAGGAGATTGAAACTCAGAGCATTATAATAGCTTGTGAAGCTATAGACTTTTTGGATTAAAAATGAGTGTCCGCATTGGGGTGTGGTCACAATGACTGGGTAGTTTACCCTATCGTTGAAGAGCTTATACATATAAGAATATCGCTATGAAGTGTTTTCCTTCCTTTCATGAGATAGAGTTGTTTACTTGCAAATGAATTAACCCCTGGAACCAATTTTCAGTTTTATTTTCGAGACAAAAACATGTAAATCTAACCAATTTACATGAACTTGTTATTTCGGACATTTTTGCAATGCAAATCCAAACAATTTGGCAAGAGAACACACGGTTTAAAGATAATAAATTTGACGTACGAAAAGTTTGTATACTTTGCGCAGAACCTTATTTGAACTTGGTTGTCTTTTCTTCTGGATATCCGTAAAGACCCATTATAATTGTTATAAATGTCTTCCTGTGCACTCCAGCGAGCGAACTTGCACTGATAGAGTTAAATCGCGAAAAAAGGTATGCTAATGATTAGAGTATATTTTTTAAGGACGCAGTACTTTCATTTTTATTGCCTCTGCCTTGAACAATTTTTGTTGAACCATCGAAACAGGCACGCAAGAAAAGGGCACAGGCCTAAGATATTTGAATTTTCTCTTCTAAATAATAGTGAATTGCCTTCCGGGAAAATGAACTTTATGCTTTTAAGGAATGCTAGAGTCCAAATCATTTAAAGCCGAGGAAAAAATATATAACACCCCGAGGTCAGCAAATTGTCACAAGGAAACATGCATCAATTCGATTGATAACCAGTTTTTTTTTCATTTTCCATCCACTTTAAATCCCTCGAATGGACACGATGGATTTCAAATAGCTTATTGAATTGAATAGAGAATTCACCAAATTGCATTCTGAAAGTATTGGGGTAACGTAAAATAGGACCGTTTTCTGTGGTTTAGCTTTGTTATCTATAAGGTTTTCCATGTCTCTACAACGGGCCAAGCGACAAACGTGCCGAGCCAACACGGGCCTAAATAAACAAACGGCACCCATAATAAATGCCACACATTGAAAATTGTAGCATTCCTAGGCGCAAGCTCAAGCCGATCGAGCTACTTGCGTCCCATTTGACTTCCGGTCTTTTTGACTCTGGCGCGATACCGGGCCTACGTGGGTGAGGGAATACAAAGTACAGTAAATGCTGAAGAGTCTGATTTTTTTGAGTATTTCATGCGTAAGCCCTCATCCCTGCGCCCATCCTGCGCTGCGACTCGCGGTAGATACTGCGAAAAATACGGATGAACTGCTATTACATCTACCCCTTTTGAATTATGTGTCGGTGTACGTTAGCGAGCTTACCTTGACATTCAAGATTTTACCTGACAAAACACGCACACCTATGCAAAGGAATCACGCTAGGACCCAAGTCGTGGCACATCCGATGGAGCCAGCGAAAACAATAAAGTTAAATGGTGCAGAAATTTTCGTAAGCGTTCTTAAGTAAGTGAGACGGGAGCAGCTGGACTAGTGCTTCTCCGGACCGCAGTCAATTACGAAGTGCAAAGAAGTTCCTCCTTATTCTCTGCTAAGTCCTACCCCGGCAGAATGATTGATCATAGGGGGAGTGCCCAGGAGATTACTATTTCAGAGAGAAGCGTACGTTAGCCAAAGGGTGAAGTTTCTATTATTATTACAAAAATGTCAAAGACCCTACTAATTAACCGTGCCTGTATGACATCTGTTGGATTCCAGATTGATTGCTTAGTAAATTCTGCTTTGGAAGTGAGCTAACTGCATTAAAATTGGTGGATTCCACACGTTCAGTATGCTGGGCGGGTAACCTGACCCAAGTGTGATTAAGCACATGGCTCCCAGTGGGGCCTTGTAGCTCAGTTGGTTAGAGCGTTGGCTATACTAAGGCGTTCCCCTTTCTAGCATGGGTTCGAATCCCACCAATGCCACTGCGTTTTTCACAAGCGAGTCAAATGACATAGTGGCATGTACGACCTGACCCTGGACAATCTACCAATTAGCGCACCACGAGGAACCATATGTGATAAATGAGAAATGAGCCAATTTTGATAAGCGCGTGTTACCATAGCAACGGCAGGCCACGAGTAATGCCCCATATGAAATAAAGAGTAGTCTTATGTGATGCTGGAGCCCAGTGTGAATCCGAGAGTGCTTTCGAAGTGGCAGCTGAATGAACTATTGATCCAGCTCTCACCTCTTTCCTCTCTGAATTTCTTCTTTGAACCAAAATGTCTTCTTTGTATAGGGAGTTGCCATCTTTGACTCATGTAGTGACAGTCTCAGGACAGAAGCAGCAACAAGATTTGTTTGGCTCTAGCAGTATTGCCGACAAAAATTGTATAATCTTCACAAAACAGGGCTTGGGTTAATCTGCATTCCCTAAATGATAATTTCACTCATTGACTTGTTATCTACCTTAGTGAGCTGATCAGTCAGTGAGCGATTACAATAAATGCGAAGCAAAATTATGAAATCCCTGTCCAATAAGAAGGGATTAATTATATGGGGTTGTAATCTAAACTACAATGTAGACTAAAGCAAAGATATTTCAGACATGTCTGAAAGCCATGTCTGGCAGGCACGTCTTTTCAGTTGCCTGCGTAGGTAAAACATGACAAATTACTTAGCAAGCCATTTTTTATTGATTTTCGATTGATTAATTGTTGTATTCTGCATGTACGTCTTGTCGGCTTCTCAAAAAAGAGCATTCAAAAAAAATGACAAATTACGAAGTATTCTTATTTCCTTTGCTTATAGATACCACAAAAATTCCCACATATTTTAAAGAAAGATTAAAATATTCTTTCTTATAACAATTTGGTAGACAATCACGTCTTTTTTTCTAATTTTATACTCGAAAGAAAAAAATATGTACGTTTTGAAACGTTTTTAGTTACGGAATATTTATGAGCTCGGTCTGACGTTTAGGGGTTTTTAGGAAAGATTCTGTACCTTACCTGATAAGGAGAATCACACCTTTTTGAATACGATGTTCATGGAAATTTGTAACGGATGTGGACAATGATATAAACTTCATTAGGGGCATTAATAGAGGACGTTTTCTATGCTATTTTAATGAAAATAGCAGTCTTAAATAACCTCATAATTAGGAAAATTTTAAAACTGAATGATAAAACTTTCTGACTGAAGCATTTGAAGGTGATATTGCTCTTCCAATGTGTAAAGACGACATTTCACACATTTTCTCTAAAAAATATATTCTGATTTATGTGGGCATTAAAAACTAATATAAATCATGCAAAATACTTAATTATTCATTTTTAACCGCATGATACGTTTGCAGACAGCCTATAAAAATTCACTCAAAAGTCGGCATCCTGGCCTGTCTGAAATCTAACTGAATTTTGTGCATCACGATGGCCGATTTGGAAACCTTCTTAAGTAAGCTTTCCTTCTCGAAAACGTGTTTAAGATATACAGTTAACATTTCATAAGTTTATTCGCTCCTGCAAAATGCTTATGACATCGTTATCTTTGTTTTATCAAGTCCATCTTCACAGATTAGATTTAAAATTTCATCTCTGATTTTAGAACTATGTTTTTCTTCGTCTACGTTATTCCGAAATCTTGACATCTGATCGCATTTTGACGAAGTCCCTAATGCATAGACGATATCGATGAAGTCGACTAAGCCCAGCTTTAGGCATACCCATCCTCAGGCTCGGATCCCAGAGGTTAAGTATTCGGCTCTGGATCCAGTTAGCCATAAAGCATTTGCTTCAATCTTCCCACTGATTTACTGCTATGGATACGCAAAACTGTATAGAACGGGGGCTAACCCCAATAACCCTTACGGAATGTTCTCCGTTGATTGGGTTTTGCGATTGTACTATTATTTTAACATTTGAATCGACTGAATGTGTATTGTTAGTAGAGCGCAAAAACGCAGACGTAATAGAACTTATGACAGCGCTTTTAAAATGAAATTTTGGGTCGTACTATGCAAAGCAAGTTTTGAGCATCATCTTGAAGCTCCATTGCGGAGTTACATAGGCAGAGAGCTAAGCCACTATTTTTTTTAGCTAGGTAGGTCCCATCGTAGTCCAAGTATACCTGAAGATAGTGCACGACCGACTGCTTTTACGGAGGTGTGAGTTGCGTTCATAAAAGCATCGGATTAATAGATGGTCCGAATAAGGTTAGAAGAAAAACGTGAGATGTCCTTAAACCTGATGACTCACCATTACATCATCTTAATGACCACGCGAGGCTTGGCGGCAGTCTAGATACGCGGATTTCACATCATAGGGAGGTGGGGCAGGCGTGCGATCACCACCTCGATTGGGCCACTGGAGACAGATCCCCCCCCTACGAACCTCTCCCGAAAACAAAACGCTGGATGTTCTAAACGAGTAGCCACTGTCTGAGCTTTAGCCAGCACTCATTACCTAGGCTTCTCTTACATAGACTCAGTGAAGTTTATCGACTAGATTTTCAGGAATAGTTAGAAAGCGCATAAACTGGCAGCGGAGATATTGGGCCTCATGTGATTTTTCTTCCGAAGGTAAATAGTTTAAATAATTTTAAATACTTTAAATACTGTTCCTCAGAAATTAAAAACTTGCGATTTCAGAAAACCCACGGCGGACACAATGATGAGTAAAACTCCTCGCAGCTGTGTCATGCATGTAACGGCGCCACTGCCACTGCAGTCGTAATCCTTGCGAAATCACTATCCACCTCAGCCTCTGCAGAAAACTTCTTTAAAAAGGCCGGAGTAATGTATCGATGTTGGTGTTGTGACCAGTAAGGCAAATGATATCGATAAAGTATCGCTTGTAGTAATCACGTTACTTCATTGTAGCATTTCGACTCGTTTTCTCTAGCTTGCCCATGCAAAACATTCACAAATAATGGATCGAGTGGTGAATGTATCGCCACACCGTCTTCTTGCCTAGGTAGCTGGCCTTTGCATAGAAACAGAATATTTTGCATGTAACGCGCAAGTATATTTTAGGGTTTTATCCAGCATGTTAAGCTGGTTGTTTGTACGTAAGCTAGCATCTCAGGATAGTTTATTATTTCTTCCCAGAGTATATTAGTCAACAATGTCTGTTTATCTTACAAAAGCATGCACAATCTGCTAACTATAATTCTATTGATCACATTGATAAACATAAACATATCTTTCAAACTTGAAGAAAACAAAGTGTAAAAGTAACTCTCGTGACACTTATAAATCCTGTCTATCCCTTATATATTCGTCCTGCGTGTAACTGTAGTTGTCTGATGATACATCAGCGAAAATGTGTTTATTAACTGACTTTTCAAGCGATATATGGGAATATTCGCATAAAATCCTCAATCACAATCAATCCCTGTAAATGTTAGCGCGACCTTATATTCACCCAGGATCCCAGCAGATTTTAGCTCATAAATGCATGGGCATAGTACAGTATGCGGTGGATCACTTATCTACCCATGCATTTGGTGAACGCAGCGAATAAGTTACAAAACAGTTGACTGAATTGTCACTGCCCCTTAAAAATATATATCTGCACGTGCGAAAGTCTATCATGCATCATAGTCGAAAGTGTGCACACGCGATCACTCATTCTAGGAAATGGCGCCGGTGGTTTAGCATTTCCTCTGCAGAGAAAAAAACGGATTTTACATAAGTATGAAACAAAATTATAAGTGAGTGTTGGAGGCTGGGATACAAAAAACTGCGCATTTTCGGCTTGTTTACCACGCTAAGAGAGATTTTTATTAGATATTATCCCCGCTGCCAGAATAATGCTGTGTAAATGTCACGGACATTTGGGAAAGTCAGCACGCGAAGTCAGTAGTGGAGGTAAGCGCTTATGGCATAGCAAAGAGTATTAACAGTGCATAAATAGCGAAAAATGTGACTGCCCAGTTATTTTATCCAGGATAATATGAATATAGCCATATAAACAATATTGGCGACGGCTTGGCTATGCTTAGAATGGATTGGGTATTTACCCGCCTAAATGATTACTTCATTGTGGTGCGTGTTACAATAAACGGAGGCCTTGCAGGGTTATTTACTTAGCCTGAAAGCGACTGCAGTGCATGTGGAGCAGTCATGGAAATTAAGATTTGGAGACAGTTATTTCACGAATATCAAGGATGAACTGCTTTTGTTATGAACTTGCCACAAGCCTTGTTAGTCTTTGGTCCATAAACAACTAAATCTAATACCCAATGAGAACTCAAAAGCAAGTTTGTAAGAAAATACGTGTACCGCTAAGCGCGTAATAAAGGCCTATGAAGAACATAGGAGTATGTACAAGGTCGGACTACAATCGAACCAACCGGAAAAGGTCCTTGGATGGTTAGCATCTCAAAGGGCCTCCCAACTCATCAGATTGGTTGAATAGGGCTCTACTCCTACCAGAAACTGGCGTGATACCATCACGTGCATGGCATATGGGTGGATCGATAGTGTGGCATGGGAACTAGTCAGAGAGCACGACGGATCCTAACCAGTAGGGCATGGGAACATCAATTATTCAGTAAAAAAGAGGGCCATGCACGAAATCCTAGGGAGTTTGAGGTTAGGGCCAAGTTCTTGGTTTTGTTAAAATTGGGTTAGAGTTGCATTTAGGTTTCCGCGGTGGATCTGGGTTAGTGCTAGTTCACGGGAATATAATCCCTTCATGCAATTTGCCACAAATCCAAATCTATAACGGGTTCCTATTTCCACGTCTTATCTACCAACTTAGTGTAACATGCCAGCTGAAACTTAAGTAATTCTCGTTATATGTGGTTTTACTTTTCATTCACTAACATTATATTTCACATAATTATAATGATAATTTCCTGTGATTATACTATCTGGTCTCTTTATAAAACATTTAAGCCCCCATATAAACATTGACAAGACAATTTCGACAAAGAAAAATTAAAGCAGCTTTTGTCACAGAAGGTATCCTGCAAAGGTTTTCAAGCATGGGATTGCCAGTGTTTCGGGGTGTACAAGCCTTGGCATGCAAGTGAGATGATGGAATGACGGTTGAGACTAAAACCCAATGGCTCTTTATCAAGCTGGCCGCTGTAGTATTTGTGCTTAGTGAGGTCCATGCCGACCATTTTAATTGTATAGCCTGCGTTCCCTACTTCCAGAGAGAAACAAGTTTTTGATCACACCTGGTGCCTGAATAAATCATATGTGACGAACGCAGACGGTCTCCTACTGTCGTGACATCCACTGCGCCAAATCCCAGAATCAGATTTCTCTAGGTCTCTGATAGTCAAGTTGTGAAGGGGAAATGGAAGAGAGCACGAGACCAGCTATTGAAAATACAGCCCAGGACATTTCAATGAATTTGCCTCTATAATACATCTGGTTCATTTGAATTTACCTTGATGCGCGGAAAGCCGTGGCTTGGAAGTTTGTCAACTAGTGGTATAACCCAGTCCTCGCAATAAGTTCTGTGCGTGTATACACTGACTGACTGGTCCATTTAAGGTCACATCAGGTGACGAATCTTCAGGTTTTCGCGTACACTCTTGTTCCTCCTCATATTATCAAAGAGAAAAAACGTGCATCTGTCATATGTTGCAAAGCAAATAATTGCCCTACCGTGAGATTTCAGCAGTCTAACCTCATAAATTGACTGGCAAACATTTCATCGAAACACAAGGTTAGACCTCCTAAGGTACCAATGACTTGAACCTTGTACTTAAACCTGATTATTGATAATCTGCGCGTCGATCTTTTAGTTTCTATTCTTTAAGGCTAACCATTGCGATGATTGACCGAATAAATGCGAGATAGATCTGAAACAAATGCGGCATCCTTAAAGCTCCCCATGTTATCCCTCTCGCTGCTATTGTAACTTGACCGATTTTGGGCTGGTAAGTGGTTGCCTGAACATGGGCCCATATTGACAATTAGGTTGTTTGCCCTAGAAGGTCATCGGTCCGAAATGCACAAGATATTCTCGAAAGGATGAGCACATCTTTTGTCTGTCTCTCGTTATTGCAAAACGTCATTCTAATGAAGCACACACTAAAAATATAAGCAAATGCTTTGGATACGAGCTGCAATGAGTATCAAAACTTGATGCCATCCAACTGAGTTCCGCTAAAACTGGGATTATTTCACCTATATCAATTCGACCGTTGAGTTCAACTATATCCCCCGTGTACTCCACAAAATGATGTTGCAGTGACAGTGTTTTGTGCTGAATTATAGCAAGAGCAGACTTGCGAGGCATCAATCTCACTTACTTTTCTACTCCCCCATTTGATCCCTCTTAAGACCCAGTCAAGAATGCTGGAGATTGGAGAAGGCGCAGGCCTACACACTGTGGTTCAGCACAAGCAAGGAAACATCAACACAAAAGAGGGGGGGCTCGGATCCCAGATGAGTGCGAATACCATAAGTGCCATAGTAAGAAAGTCATTGCAGCTCGAATCTCAGTCCCGAGTTTCGAGTTATTCTGTCAGCTAGCAGCCTTCCAAGCTATGGCTTTTAACGCACCGTGATAGCTTTAAGGGCATGGGATTGCTTATTGGGAGAAAAATGCTCTGTGCCATCGACCTCGCTGTCTCACCCACCCCCAGCATCACGCCATCATCGGAGCTTGTCAGTTGTCTGATGCGGGAGTGGGTGCAGTGGCTGACGCGGCTGCCGGACCCGTCCGCCCGCGCCACAACATGGCCTGGCCACATTGACAGTCCCACCAGAATTATCAAAACCAGGGGGAAGGAAGGAATCATCGCCGTCTGACTCCTAGTACACTCGTCAACCACTCGACATAAACATACACTGGGCTGATAGTTTGCTCTGTTATAAAGCGTCATTTAGAAGCCTTCCAAGCCACGGCTTCTAGTACCCCTTGCTAGTCTCATGTTCAGATCACACATGCAGGAGAGGGGCCACGTAGAGAAGGAGCCGAGGATGATACTTCCCTCTCATTGAGAGGTGCTGGTTGAAAACACGTTTTGTGTAGTGTTGCGTGTAATCGTGCACGATGTAAAGGCTGATGAAGAGAGATGTGGTAATGTGGTATAACCGGTGGTGTTCTACCGCAGGTTTTCATGAAGACGCAGGTGGCTTAGTAGGCACATGTGGTGTGTGAATTGACGTGAAAAGTGCGGACCGTTGAGGAGGGTGTGATGCGTATATGTTTGGTGCTCCCTGCACTGATTGGTCGGTCTCTGTGCGATGGAATCGCAAGTGATGAACAGGCCGATACGTACTGCGCTTGTGTGGTACCAATGAGGATATGATAGTTCGGGAGGTGCTGAGTTTGCGGGGGTTGCACTGTTGGCGCTGGTGGTGGCTGGCTTTGGAAGACTGGTGATGGGAATGTTGATGGGTGCACAAGAGGCTTTAGATGTGTCCGCCTAGCGGTAGATTCCGCTTTTGTGGATCCCCATGTGATCGAGCAGGCCAGTGCGAGGTGTGAATGTGCGGGCGTACTAACGGCAGTATAGTCTAGCCCGGATTCGCAGGTGACTGGCGAGGCCGATGTGCGGGCTGAAGTTTGCAGTGGGGGCAGCCTGGGATCGCGTCCACATCACTGGTGTTGGCGGTGGTGGGGTTGATATTTGACGGTGCGTCGTGGTTTCTAGCATTGGTCATGGGGCAGTAGCCGACGCAGCAGTTGGTGAGGCGGGAATGCTTGTGGGGGGTGGCAGCAGGAAATGGAACGCACCGTTGCGGTTGTTTATCGACATACTGGGCAGGCAGATGTGGACGGGTAGGTGGTGTCGACGGAGTGCTGCATTTGGTCCGAAGATTATCAGTGAGACGAACACGTGGCCGGAAGTTTCGCTGATACCGTGGGTATGTTGGAGGCAGTTGATTGTTGGCGTTGCGAGGTAGGGCCATTTGGAATTTACGGGCTTCATATTTGGCTCTGTCGGCGGTTATGCCGTTGGATTCGTAGATCGCTGCACCTGTCTGCACTTGCCGGCTTCAGGCCAGTTTGTTCCGGGCGAGGTCCTCCCGGTTAACCGGGTCACCTGCAGTTGCTTTAATGAAGTCTTCAGAGTGTGCTTTTAGCATCATACTTGGCCCCCTTATCGACAAAAACCCGTGGAGAAATCTTCATGGAATAGTCATTTGGGTAGTCATGACTCATCCATCCTCACAAGGTTGACGCATTTGCAGTTGTCTCAGCAACACGTAGATGCTGAGGAGTCCTGTTCGTTCCAGCACATCCGTGTACAGGTTCCAATCCTGTCATCCCAGCTTTGATAACCTCAAAATGCCAAGGATATGGAAGGGGTTGAGATTTTGTTTCTGCTTCTGGCACACCATCTTGGTCACCGCCCGCATACTAGCGTCGATAAAGATGAAAGCTTTGCACATTTTGAGCTTGGTGCTGAGTTGGAGGTTATGATGATTCCAAAACGAATGCGACCAAAGACTTGGCTAGCTTTGGAAATCCGGTGGGCCACTTCATCGTTGATTTCGGTGCTGGGGAGAGGATTCTGCCCAGGTAGGTGAGGTTGTTCACAGCTTGTAGTTGGATGTCATTGACGTTGTCCTTCAGGCATGGTATATGCCGACGCTGGCGCTGAAGTCACCAAAAGCGGTCAACTCATCCGCACTCGACACCGAAGCTAAAAGAGCGTTTGGATACTCGTAGAATTTCTTCTTTATTGCACCGGGGCTGGTCATTGTGGGTGGGGACGTAGACGCTGACGAGTGTGGTGATTTTGTTTCCCAAAGAGGCTGACGGAGGCTCATCAGGTGATCGCGGATGGCCCGAGGCAGACAGGTTAAGCATCACACTATGTCGATCCGGATAGCAAAGGTGACATCAGCGTTGGGTCACTCTGCCTTTGGGTGGCCGCTCCAGAAGAAGCTGTAACCGACACCCACTTCGTCGATCTGGCCCTGCTCGGAGAATCAGGTTTCGCTGATTGCAGCGATGTTCACCTTGAACACGTCAGTTACCGAGTGACTAGCATTGGCTGGCAGTGCCTAGCTACATGGAATCACAAGTGAGAGTTCGATGTAGTTAAGGACCGCTACATGCAGCCACCACTGCAGCCAAATGCAGCATTTCACGGGCAGGTCCATAAACCCCTATTATACTTATGTTTATAAACGAGTAGTACGTAAGACACGAGTATATGTGCCGGGGGAATAGAGGAGGCATTGCGCAACCTCCCGAGAAGTGCAAGCATATTCCTGTGTATTAGGCCTAAAACACTTAATGTAAAAATAAATTCCAAACATAGCCATAACGTTAAGCATAATGTTTAACGTAACCCTAAGACATATAAATTAAGTAGTTGGTGGTTGGATTCCGCGTTAACTTTAAAGGTGATAAGAAACAGAGCAATTGGCTTATTTCTCAGGAATTCTGCTTTAAATTGGCCGAGTACGTCGGGCGTGGTGTAAGGCGGAACAATGACCGTTCGTTAACCTGCAAACGATGTTTGAATGCGGGTTTTTGCAATACACTCAGAAAACTTTCTCACAAAAGGAGGTGATTATGTCTTGATTGGTCAGCCAACAGTGCATGGCGGGTGCCCCGAAACTGCCAGCTTCAAAATGACGTTGATTGGTGAGTTTCAAAAAGGTCGCTCTTTTCCGGTGCAACTAAACAATTAAATGGTGGCAAATGAACCTTACAACTAATAACCAGGGTTTACACAAGTATTAAATGTCACGTATTAAAAAAGATGCGGAATATGTTTGAAATAGACTTTCTTATGTCGTTAATGTTGAAAAAGAGATGTCAGGTATTGCCTTCAGCAAGCACACGTTTGTTCGATTTCTATCAACCGAAACCCCTTCGCAAATATTCCATGAAAAATAAAAAACATTACACTAGAAGTGGTCATTATAAAGTTTTGCATAATATCGGACCATTTCGTTCAGTGGAGTTTTTCTTCGAATATGCAAACACTAAAGGCCACAAGAAAATGTATATTGTTCGGAAAATATTGAAATCTTTGGTAAATGGTCAATGAACGATCGACTACGAGACTCACTTATCCCGTATTCTTTGGAGCCCCGTAAGCAGGCGCGTAGCGGCCAGAATTATCCATTTCATTCTCTCTTCTCTTTGCCAGTAATATCATTCTGCCCATATTGGAGACTTTATATTTCCACGCATTAGTTTATTCACAGTCGCAGAGAACAAACCTATAGTGAGTAGGATGACCATATCCTCCCTGAAACGCATCAGCAACCAAATGAAATCCTTCATTTTTCAAGAAACAAATGGTGATTTAACGGGAGATATTTGTCCTAATTAAAAATTAATAAGTGCCTTTGTTACTAAATCCACTAATTTTATTCCAATTTATTGGTCATTGAGTGGCTTCTTATCTCAACACATAGAAAGCGCTATGTATGCGACTTCCCTGTCTACGACAAAACATAAGACTCTGTTTAAGTAAACTGCATCTCGATCGATGAAATGCATAAAGGATTTCTTAAATTACCAAATCACCGTTTTCTTTCGCGTAGTTAAATATCTACCTGTTACCTAAGATTCATAATAATCTGTCAGACTATGTCCACTTTATGCACTTGTGCACAGGCCGTTTACGAATATGTCATAAAGATCACCACTCTCGATATTTCCTAGTTTCTTATGTAAATTGTATTTTCTAGTATAATTCGTACTATATAGACTAATGTTTTGTTAATTGTTCGGTTGCTGGTTCATAATTATGAGGTGAATGTTTAAATAGATGCATTTTCACAGCTTTTCGGTGAAAAAAGAATATTTTTTTTGGCCAAAAGGATAAGGGAACACCTTCCAGCATGGTTAGGAAAGGGTCAAATAAAGACTATAAACAGCTCTATTCTCGCGCATATGGTAGACACAGATCATCGCATAGATGCCAAGTAAGCCTTCCGGGTTATTTACAAGGTCACATCATTATTGCCAAAATTCCTTGGGTAGCGTCTGCTGGCTACAGCAAACGCAGCTGAAATCAAGCTACTTAAACCTATCCAGCGCGACAAAAAGAACTTTACACGGGCGTTGCAATTGCCGTGGCCGAAAGCCACCAATTCGGCCACCCATATCTAATTATCTGTCCCGGTGGCCACCATCCCTCTGCCGATGAACAGAAGACGGACTGCTATTTTGTTTCTTTCCCTCTTCCTCTAGCTCCGTGACAACCGTACGATTTGTTTGTCTTATCCGCATATTTGACTTAGTTACAGGTGCAATAAATGTAAAGGCCTTAAGAGAATTTATCGTAAGCTAACGTATGCATACTTCAATATCTTTTAAATTTTCAGATGGGAAATTTCGCAACTGAACCAGTCCGAAGATCCCGTGGTGTTAAAGGCACTCAATGGGTTCTTACAAATCCACAACATACTTGTGGAGGCGAGAGTACGGGCCAGGTTCATTGAGAAACGTGCGAGGGAAATGAGTACGCGAACCCGCACTGGTTGAATCGTCTCTTTTTCCGAATTTGCTTGCTCAGAAGCAGCGAACTACCTCTGTGATTTATTTTTCTCCGATCAGCAGGATATAGGAATTCCAGTGAATGCTCTCAAGGAATTGTTACTAAGATGTACCTTGAACATGCAGTTCGTATTTGACAACAGCCTCGCAGACAGCTGAACAGAGTAGCTATCGGCTCACCCATTGGCCCACTGATGGCGACTATATTCATTAGCAAGCTGGAAACTTTACAGATTCTTCGCCAGATAAACAGTCTATAATATTATGGGCACTGCTTGCATGATATTTTCGTGCTTGAATCTTAACAAACGATCATATCAGCTCTAATGGATAGTATTAATAATGTGCACCCGCCAATCCCATTTAAATTAGAACGAGAACAGTTCTGATCGCTCCCTTTTCTGGATTGAGTAGAAGTTCTGACGGGAGTATTCAGTGTAGATTCTATCGTAAGAAGACGTGGTCTAGGCAATAAACCCATTTTAGGATTTTTTACCACTATACGTTAAGCGTTATTTAGGGCCCTGTTTGACACATAGATTGAAAATGATCTGTGCGATCGATAGCATTAAAAGGAGCGCTTAAGGTTTAAGAAAGCATTTTTCGACAGAACAGATATCCAGATCACTTTATTGTTAAGATCATGACCAAAAGACAACAAAATGTTTCCCCTGCTAACGTCGAGCAAGAAAAGACATTTCATCAGGGTCCCATTTCAAGGTGACGCAGCAAGTGAAATCTTAAGTAGACGCCTAAGTCAAGCTGTATCAAAAACCTTTCCAGCAGCTGACACCAAGGTACTGTTGTCGACTATGCCCATCGGAGCGGGCGATAACAAAATACCCGCCCAGACCACTATGCGCATCTTTTCCTTTACCTGCTCCTGTGGGGTAGAAAATATTGGTCGCACAAGCCGGCGTTTGCCCAAAAGGATAAGACTAAACCTTCCAGCATGGTTAGGAAAGGGTCAAATATAGACTACAAAAAGCTCTATTCGTGCGCATATGGTAGACACAGATCATCATATAGATTTCAAGGAAACCTTCCGGGTGATTTACAAGGTCTCCTCAAGCTATTCAAAATTCCTTGGGTACCGTTTGCTGGCTACGACAGAAGCGGCTGCAATCAGGCTACTTAAACCGATCCTGTGCGCCCGAAAGTACTTTACACGGGCGTCGCAATTACCGTGGCAGAAAGCCACCAATTCATCCACCCGAATCTACTTATCTGTCCCGGTGGCCGCCATCTCTCTGTCAATAAGCAGAAGATGGTTAGCTATTTTGTTTCTTTCCCCCCTGCCTCCCCCGCCCTTACAACCGTATGAGTTGTCTGTCTTGTTCGCATATTTGACTTAATTACAGGGTGCAATAAATGTAAAGGCCTTACAAAAATTTATGGCTAGCTAACGTATTCTAACCACATTGTATTTTAAATTTTTCAATGTGAATTTTTGCCAAACATATTTCATTAACGTTTTATTAAAAAGTGAGTAGGCGGTTTGCCAAATAACGCGATAACTGGGTGCTTCTTTCGGAACGCAGTCAGGCTCCACTGTCTCTTAATTAATTTTGCATCAAATGCAATCCCACTCGATGCTGTCCTAGCCGTCCGCCTTTTCTTATCGTGTGGAGCCCTGGTCCTCTGAGCCCGGCTAGGCGTTTGCTCGGGGCGAACCAGCCACCTACCCCCGTTCCGCCTTAGATATCTTTTTGTTGCCTTGAGAGCTGTCCCGTGTGAGAAGAAGTCTAAATGGTAGATGTAGTATAAGGGCACTCTAATTATAATTTAATTCACGTGTAGGTCGCCATCTCCGGGCTCACTATGTTGTGGGGCAACGATGATAGAAATGTCATGGCATGATTTGCGTCACCTAGCTATGCGATGTTGACTGTACCTTGCAGACTTATAGTCTTGTACCCTTCAGAGATGCGATACTTGTTCAATTTTTGAAAAGCCTCGGAGAAATAAAATATTAGACAGGATGTTTTAATTAATTCGTGTTTACGCGTGCCACGCACAAAAAAGACTATACAAACAATCAAGTAGGATAACGATAACTAACATGAAACAACAGAATGCGCAGTTCTGGTCCAGTGGCTGTTCGCATCCACACGGCAAGCTCAACCTGGTGCTAAATTATCTTCAAAGGAGACTCTCCTCACAAAATCGATGACAATTTACTCCGCTGGATGAGGCCAAAAGTAGTTAGTTCCACGTAAACTGTTAGCAGCTCGCGCAGAAGAAGGTGACAGTTAATCGTATAGGTAAATAGAATTTAATTAAAAATAAAAGGCTTCATTGGAACATAAAGTAATCGAAAGTACCGAACAGTGAATATGTAGTTTTGTTCTGTC
This sequence comes from Schistocephalus solidus, assembly GCA_017591395.1. Lineage (NCBI taxonomy): Eukaryota > Metazoa > Platyhelminthes > Cestoda > Diphyllobothriidea > Diphyllobothriidae > Schistocephalus > Schistocephalus solidus. The sequence goes on along the minus strand of WEDG01003390.1, from coordinate 63,965 downwards.
AACTAACAGATAACCTTCTTTATTGTCATTTATGGATGGGCATTTTTATTGGTTTCTGCTCACTACCGTAAAACATAGCCTAAACTCACTGGATTTATGGCGCATATGGTATCAGGATCCTACTAAGGCCATCTTAAATGCAGAGAATATTTACGGTTCTTGTTTTCAAACGTTAATAAACATGGGTATGCGTACACCAAACGAAAAAGCGTAAACATTATGAAAATGGTAATGAAAGAGTTCAGAAAATTGTCTGACTAGAAGCCGTCTGGTTTGGAGTACTTGGCATTAGTGCAATACTTTCTCTCCTTAAAAAGCAATAACGACCTATATGAGGGAATCAAACTAAAAGGACACTTTATATTGTTATTCTCGCAAAAAATGATAAACTATAATGTGTCTAAAACCAAAATACTAGGTAATGGTTTAGCGCAAACATATGAAAATGAGAAAATCTTAAAGGTTATCAACCTAACATAGCACGATGTTCAGTTTTTTTTCCAAATTTGTCAGATAATATTCCTCTACGGCATAAATAAACTTTGAAGATTTATTTCAATGCCCAACACATTTATAAGCAAATAAGCAGTTCAGTATCCAAGAGTAAATTTCACTTTGGGTAATGTCAAATCGTTACTGGCCATATCACAGCCACATAAAGTAAAAGGTATGAAAACTATGTCGTGAGAAATCCCGAATTAATGAAATATTCATGGACAACAACCAATTTATTTAACAAAAACGTGACATGGTTTGATAACCTTCCCATAGATATCGTATGGAGGATTTTGTAAATGTAAATTTCACAATGTCATGCCGCGTTTAAATTGAAGTAAGACTTGTAAAAAGTGCGATTTGCCCTTTATTTCCGCCTAATGAACAGTGCCCTAAAAGACTATTTTTTAACCATTCTTGGTTGGCCCGAAATGTAAGAATCAAAAAATCCTGTTGGTCGGTGTTCTCTATTACTATAATTTGGTAAAACCAGTGTCCTCGAAAAAGAGGTTGCCAGATTGTTTGGCAATCGGGATGTCAATTGTTACTTTTGCTTCCAGATACATTAAGTTTCCGTAAGATCTACATCTGAAAAACCGAATAACCTTACAAAGAATTGGTCAACACAGTAAAACTTTTGCTTGGATTTAAAAAGGCTGAACATTTTCGAAGAAAAGACCACGAGAAGCAATATCAGTCTAATTAGCAAAAAAATCCTTTTTCTCGACAGGATTTTCTGTTCACACTTATCAAAACCTCGGAATTGTGCTACGTTTGGCTGTGTTGCTATTGTGTTGCTACTGATGTCTCAAAAGAATTTATATTTTTGGATATCTGAGTAAACTTGTTTAGATAACTATGAGTTTTCAATCTTTTTCTAATTTTTTTGCCAAAAAAGCTCTTATTGCTTTATGCAAAATTGTCTGCATTCATTCACTTATGCAGAACAATGTACACATTGGTGCTCGCTTACCTGATACATTTATATTTTTCGTGATCTACGAAATAACCAGCAGAATAGAACACACTTAGGTATATTTTGATAGTTATATAAAATTTGAAGTATTCTAATCGAAATCAAACGGTTGAGGCTTCAGCTTCTTGAATGCTTTCTAAAAAAACCTTTCTAATTAATTCCAATCATTCGTAAATGCATTTTGCGCGTTGTATTCACAAGTTAGTATGACCCCTTCCTACGAGTCAGCATTTAAAAACAGTAGATTATGATGTCAGACGAATCATCCACCGAAAGAATATATTGTAGGGAGAGTTTGCGAAACTTTTAAGTTTATACCTTTAAAATAAAACCTTTCTTGCGTTCATGCGTTCATGCGAGCCAAATGGTTTAACATATTTCCAGCAACCGAAAGCCCTTAGAGCAGTACTGAAAAATATTCAAAAGTTGTTCTGATAAAACACTGATACCGGTAGATTTTTTTTCAGAAATAAACCATTAAAGGCACGTAACGCAGAACATCTTTAGTGATTCTAATGGTGCTCAAACAGGAATCACTAATAGAAATTAACTATACGAGGACCATTCGACAGTTCGACCGTCGATTATGACGAGGTCCACGGAAGGGTGTTCAGGGAATGTGACTTGCGCGTGATTAAGTTTAAAATGATAAAAGATTTGGGCTGCATCTACCGTGCTCTCTCCACCTCCCCCACCTGAGCCCGGTGTCATGACAGATTCAAGATGACCGGAGATGGGAGAGGGCGCAGGTGACTGACGCGGCCACAGATGCCCCTAGGCGTAGATCCACATCTGGCTCAGATCCCACGGAGTAGGAGTGCCATAAAGGCACATTAAGAAGGAGCCATTGAGCCTGACTCTCAGTCCACGAGACAGCCACTCCAAACAAAACACACATTGAATTGACCATGCCATCCGAGTTATCCTTGCAGTTGGCTACCTTCCAAGCCCCAGCATTTAGCGCACCATGATAGTCTCAAGCGCGTCAGATTGTTTATAGTAAAGGAAATAAGCTGAGCTGTCGACCTTACTCTCTCCACCACCACCACAATCAGACCACCATCTGAGCCGATAAGTAGTCTGATGTGGAAATGGGCGTATTGGCTGAAGGGTCAGCTTACCCATCTTCGCGTGCCACAGCACGACCTGGCCCACATACACACACACCAATATTCACGTAATTAGGGGATAGGGAGGAGCCATCGTCGTCTGACTCCCAGTCCACTCGTCAGCCACTCAATGCACACACAACAAATACACTGGGCCGACGGCATTGTCTGGTATAAGTTTCAGATTGGCAGCCTACCAAGCCACGGTGTCTAGGAAACCGTGATATTATCAGGTGCGTGATGATGGTGAGAGTGTTGTCTACGTATTGGTGTAGTTTGTGTGAACTAATGTGCCTAAGCCTCTGGTGGTTTACCGCAGGTTGACATGGAGGCGCATGCGTCCTAATAGGCCCATGCGGTGTGTAAATGTGTGGTAGCAGTGGGGGCTGTGGGGGCGGGCGTGTCGATTGTATGTCGGAGCCACAGGCACTGGCTGACCAGCCTCCGTGCGAAGGATTCATAGGTAACCGACCAGGCGGTAAGAATGGCAGAAGCGGAGTGTGTGCATGGTGCATCGGGATTGTCGGCATGCGCATGCGACCGAATAGGCCCATGCGATGAGTGAATGCGTGAGGACAGTGAGGGCAGTAGAGGCGGCGATCTCTGCTGTGTGTTGGTGCTCCAGGCACTGGTGCACCAGTCTCTTCAGGATGGATTCACAAGTGACCGATCAAGCCAATGCGTAAGGTGAATGTGCGGTTGCATTGAGGACAGTTTAGGAGAGAGTCCCCATCGGCGATGGTGGTAGTGGCGGTGGCGGCGAGGTGGAGGTAACAGGTGATGAGTATTGGGATGTGTTATCTATGATGGTGGGAGTAACGTAATTGATACCAGGAGTGAGGGTGGGGAGTCTGAATAAGGGTTCACAGAATTTGACGTAGAAGTTGGAATTGTCGGAGTGTTGTTGCATTGCGTCTGAAGGTGTTCGACCAGGCCGATTCGCGCGCGGAAGGTGCGTTGACAGCGTGGGCATGTTGGAAGGGCCTGGGCATTGACGGTGTTGGCCCGGGGTGCTGGCGACTTTTGTGCCGCTCTTTTTGGCCTTGGCGGTGGCGATCCGGTTGACCTCATAGATTGCTGAACCAGTCTTCACGGATCTTCTCCATGCGGTCTATCCTGGACGAGGTCCTCCAAGGTCACCGGGTTGATTTGCATATACTTTAGATATTTCTTCGAAGTTTCGTTGTAGCGTTATTTTTAAACTCCCTGTCGGCGAGCACCCGTAGCGACATTTCCGTAGAAAGCTATTTAGGGAGTATCTCGTTGTCTATTCTCACCAAGTAGCCGCTCCATCGCAGTTGCAATTGCCTAAGCATTGCGTGGATGCTGAGGATTCCGGTGCGCTACAGGACTTCCGTGTTCAGGATCCTGTCTTGCTTGCTGCAGAGGCAGCTGCTATGGAAATGTTTCAGCTTCCTGGCTTGGTTAAAGTAGACAGTCCAGGTCTTCCGCGCTACATAAAGGGGTGTCATCAAAAAAACGGCCTATTACATTTTTAGTTTGGTGTTCAGGTGAATACTCTGGCGATTCCACACGGAGGCCTGCAGCCGGCTGAAGGCCTGACTGGCTTTAGCGATCAGTTGGGCAACCTCATCATCGTTTCTCGTGTTGCGCGACGGCGTGATTCCTAGATAAGCGAAGGTTCCCCAATTTTTGATTTGAGCACCGTGCTGGGTGGCGGCTGGTGCATGAGAACCGTTTTGGTACTTCTGATTGTTAATCCAAAATTAGTGCAGCCTGCGTCGATGAGGTCCATGCTCCTTCGCATGTCCTCCTCCGTCACGGTGTTAAGGGCACAATCATCCGTGAAGAGCAAGTCATGGACTCTAACCGTAGACACGCACGTTGTGGCCTGCATATACCGACTTTTGAGAAGGTGCCCGTCAGTTCTGTTGACAATATGGATCCCAGGCTGATCATCATGGTAGGCGTCCATCAGCATAGCAGAGAACATGAGACTGAACAGGGTGGATGCCAGTACGCATCCCTAATTCATTCCGTTGGTCACTGCGAATGCTTTGGATACCATCCCGTTGTCATTGATGCGCGCCGTCATCCCGTCATGAAGCTGATGCACAATGTGCGTGAACCACGCAGGACAGCCAAATTTCTGCATGACTTCCCACAGTCCGTCGTGATTCACCACGTTAAAGGCTTTCATCAGATCCACGAAACTAGCGTAAAGGTTAGTTCGCATCTCCTGGCACTTCGCTTGTGGCTGGCAGGTGGCAAAGATTATGTTGATTGTTCAGCGGCGTCGGCGGAAGCCATATTGGCTTTTCGGGAGCAGGCCATGCTCTAGGTGACCGTTCAGACGATTGAGAAATATACGGCCAAAGACCTTCCTGGCGATGTTGAGCAACAAGATGCCTCTGTGATTATCACAGAGTTGCCGGTTCCCGTTCCGTTGGTAGAAATGGACGATGGTCGTGTCATTGAAATACCGAGGAACTTGTCTTTGGCGACACATCTCCTGGAAGTGTCGTGAGTTCTGCCATCATCCGGGGCCCGCCACGCTTGTAGACTTCCGGTTTGAATGCGTTGGATCCCGGTACTTTGCCGCTGGAAATCTGCTGAATGGCCCGGATGGTTTCTGGTAGGGAAGGCGGCAGATCCAGGTCATTGTATGTGTCTACTTGAGGGAGTATGTCAATGGAAGCATCGGAGATGGTTGATGAGCAATTAAGGAAACTTCTGAAGTGCTCGGCCCAGCGCTTCAGAATTTGCGATTTCTCTGTCAGTAGTGCTGTGTCATCAGAGCTTAGCAGCGGTGTGGTCCCTTGATACAGGGGCAGTAGATGGCCTTGATGTCTTTAAAAAAGTTGTCTCATTTCATTGCGGTCAACATATCTCTAGATTATCTCAGCCCTTCGGACCATCCAGACGTCCTGAATCTCCCGCAGCCGTTGCTGTCCAAGGCGGCGGCATTTGAAGATGGCTGCTTCGGTGGCGTCAGTCCGAAGGTCCATGTAGGCTTTGTGTAGTCCATTCTTACCTCGAGTAGGTTGCTGATGTCGGCGTCATTTTCGTCAAACCAGTCCTGGTGTTGAGGACGTGCGCGTCCGAGGACTTCAAGGGCGGTGGACTGGATGACATTTTGCAGTTGAAACGATCGTGTTTTTACGGTGGCGTTACCATCTGGAGCATGCAGGTCCTGCAGTTATTGGTTTATATGTTGGCTGAAATCAAAACAGTGAGCATGCCAATTTAAAAAAATGTATTTTACTTACCTGGTGGTCATTCACCTTGGGTTTTTTGTCAGGGTTGAAGACGGAGCTTAATCTGGGAGATGACGAGGTGTTGATCGATCCAACAATTGGCATCGCTGGTCACCTTGGTTACCAGCGCGTCCTGTCTATCTCGCCTCCGGACGAGAACGTAGTTCAGCAGATGTCAGCACCGCGACCGAGGGATCATCCACGTGGCCTTCTCCCTCGTCGGAAGGCGCAAGAAGGTGTTGATCAGCAGGAGATGGTGTTCCACACACGTTCGCAGAAGAAGGAGCCCATTATCGTTACAGCTTCCAAGACAGTAGGGACCCAGCACTCCCTGCAAGGCAGCGTGGTCTGTCCCGACGCGGGCATTGAAGTCACCAAGGACAATTAACTTGTCCGCCTTCGGCACAGTCGCCAGCAGGGCGTGCAGGTCCTCGTAGAATTTGTCCTTCGCTGCATCAGAGATCGTCATTAGGGGAGCGTAGGCGCTGATGGTGGTCGCGAACTTGTCTCCCCGAAGAGGCAGGTGGAGGCACATCAGGCGATTATTGATACCCTGTGGCAAACAGCGCAGACGTCCACGATATCGTTCCGGATGGCAAAGGCACTACCAGCGTTGCGTCGCTCTGACTTTGGCTGGCCGCTTTAGAAGAAGGTGTAGCCGGCAACCACCTCCTCCAGCTGACCATGCTTAGAGAATCCGGTCTAGCTGAGAGCAGCAATGTCCACCTTGAAGCGCGCCAGTTTCAGAGCGAAAAGTGCCATCCTCCGTTCCGGTTGTTTGCTTCTAAGATTGTCTAAAAGGGAACGAACATTCCAGGCTGCTTGTGTGAGCGGACTCACAAAAGCAGTCAGGAGAGAATAGTGTGGGGGATGGGGACAGGAGGTATTCTTGTTTGATTGAGTTTTACGATCACGTATTGTGCTATCTACGAGCCGCGGCCGGTTGCAGAAGACATGATAACCAGCATTTGTTGAGGGCATCTTTTCTAGCCCCTTCCTCCGCGAGGAGGCAAGCAGTGCTGTCCCTAAATAGGGCTGCTCGGACATCCCAGAGCGCTGCCGAACACCACTATGGGTCACGGTTTTGTTTTAGTGGGAGAACAACCCAAGTTAGACTGGGCCGCCTACGGGGTTGCTGTCGCCCCGACTGTAGGACGTTTTGAGGGGGGAGGTGAGATGTTCGGGAGTCAGACATACCTGATGTGGAGGCAAAAACAGCGCCGGATACTCTCACCACGTTTAGTCGGCTGGTCATGACGGTAGCGCGGGTTGTGGCCCCTGAGAAGAGCCCAACTTCGAGGAACCGCAGATGAGAGTTGGGTACCAGTTAGAGGCGACCAAAGGAGCATGCACCACCTGTACGAGAAAAATGTAGTGACCAAACGCTGTGTGGTGTTACCACTAAATATTACCCCACTACTGGTTACATTATACCATGCTAAAATTGGAGCAAGGGATAGAAATGATGAATTATTAATGCAATGTGAGTTCGAAATTTGAATGTGTAGACTCGCGTTGATTCGGTCATGTTGTTTTTGTTTGGTGAGAGAATTTGAGGCTCAGAAAGCCTTTTCTAAAGAACAGTACATTCTTATTCTTAAAATTTTAAGGAAAACAGACCGGATTTGGGCTAAATCGGAGGTTCTTGAATATCCAAGAGATTTCTTTTGTTATTAAATATCACATAACGAAACCTATTTTGCATTGAGCATTGGAAGTAGTTAATAAGAGGCAGGAAATATTTCAAATGAATCCTTTCTGTACCCGTAAATATGATCTTAGTTCAATGAAAATCAGGCGAAGACCTGTGTAAGAGATCGCACTGTTTTCTACAAACAAGAAATACATTGACCTTTAAAATTATTTTTTTAACAATTAGATGGCGTTGTTTCGCCCAAAACACAGTAATAATCTTTAATTACATGTTTTATTTTTAACTTTGCTGAAAATACGTACAAAATACTATGGATAAGTGTGCCTAGAACAACCTCTGCTAAATTGGAAGCAAGCAATAAGAGTTTCATTTTTCGCAAAATCTTAGTAAATATTCGGCCACTCTTCTGTGCATAAAACATCATATAACGGGACATTTAAGCAAAATAATTCATGTAACATATTCAAATATAAATGGTACTTTGAGGTTTTCATTTTCTGCAGAACATGTATCACTTATTATCATGGAAGTCAAAAACGTTCAACATTCTAGATTTTTTAAAAGGAGTTTACCTAAGAAAACTATAAAGTTTGCATATATTCGTCAGCTTAGTATCAAATAAAAATTCTTTTTAATGGGGTGTTTTATTAAAGAAAGATTTTCAGTTGATCTTAGCCATATTACTGCTGCATGTTTTAATGGATGACCATTTGTCCTGGCAGTGAGTTTTCATGTTTGGGCGAATCGACAAATATGAACTTAAGGCCCAGTTACACTATAAAGATGATGCAAAACCTCACTACGTGGGTAAATACGTTTACGTTATGTATTATTTTAAAGTTTTTAATAAGCATACAGAGAAGAATCTTGCTTTGTGGCAAGGCGCTTGAAAACCCCGCAAATCGTGAAGAATTCATTAGTATTTAAATGGCGAACTGACATTTATCACAATCACTATTAAAAATGCAAAAATAAAAGATAGATTTCGAAAGAAAAGTTCTTTGATCATACACAAAATGGTATATTTGCAATTTCAACTGCGAATTCTACTTTACTTTAGCAGTCACAAATACAGCGATTTAGCACGTTGTTAAAGTATGCCACCTTTTTAATAAAAAGCTGATATTAATAGACGAACTAATAAATATTTAACTATTTTCTTTAAGTTTCAAAATCGTATAGAGTTGTTCATTCTTAGTTTAACAGCTGTCATACATGCGTGGGGGCCGGTTTGCGACTCAGTATTAATAATTCGAAAAGTGTGGCACTTTTAAAGCGATCGATCATATAATGTTTTTTTTGAACGGGAACACGCCTCCGCACGAGATTGCACAAGCATCAGCTTGTTGTCAACTTCGAGGATAGATGTGCACTAATATGTGGCCACATAAAAAGTAAATGCCCAGTTTCGCCTTTGGGGAGGCAAGATTCATCTGGCAAGCCAATCACAGGCAAGCGATAGTGAACCATAACCCTGTATTAATGAGTTTAAATTCACAAGCAGACAGAGAGAACCCGCCTGACTGCAAGGTGGATTCTCCCTTCCCACTGTAGCCACTCTTCAGCTTCCCACCTTCCCATCGTCCTCCGCAAGCCAGAAAAGACTTTTATAAGGTAAATTACAACTGAAAACTCTAAAAAATATCAATAATATTTACATGTACTGAAATTTACATTGCAAACTTTCACATTGATTTTTTTCGAGATGGAACGTATTTATCTTTTTTAATTATCGTAAATGGAAATTCGTTTTGCAAGACGAGCGTTTCACAGGGCGAACTCGGTGCCGGAATGGATTCACTTTGGTTAACCCAGGTTCCTATGTAGTTCCGTGACGATGAGCAACAGCAAATGTGGTAGATTTCTCCGGTCTGTCTCAATATTATTGTGCCTTGTTTTAACTTATCATAAACCAGATAAACAACTGGCACCGCAAACACAAACATGTACTTGGTTGCTTCAGAACTGCAACGTATGCATTCTCGAATGGTTGTAGAGTGCTCAGTGCCTTAGTGAAGCCATAGCGTTTAAAAAACCTGTCTGCTTTTATTCTTGATTGTTCATACACAGGTGAAATATGTCAGGTAAATAATAATTTTTAAGGAATAATTAAAAGAATTTTCTTTCATTGTGGGCTGATGGTGAATAAAATATATATCATCATGGAAACTTATGATGCTCAAAAATGATCACCCGTAAAAAGGGAAAATAGCGATAATATTTCGTTTTGAAAATCCGGATGCATTATGCAATTGACATTTTTGTGCAAGTTCGACTTAACCGTCCGCCAACCAAGTGAACTTACTTAACAGAGTCTGAGCTATCAAGGGTTGACCTATGGTTTCTAAAGATCTTTTAAGATAAGAGAAGTGTCCGCCACCTGTAACTGCCTTCAGGGTTGAAAGGATCGCATGTCATCTGAGAAATCATTCTGGCATATGTTTACCCTTTCAAGTTACCAATAGCCCTGGTATGCATGCAGTTTACCCTCATCAACTCAAATGCGTACATTTATAAAGAAATTATGGGCTTACGTCCATAGGCTGACCATCCTAAGTCGATTCATTGCAAATAGCTCTGTTTAAATACTAAATGTTGATGGACTTACTTTTTGATAAATTATTTTCAAAAGACTAGTTGGCGAGCATACGCGTGCTTTCGTTAATTCTCATCGGGCCAGTACATTTATATGGGAAACTAAGTACAAGCTAAGACATACAATCAATAAGGTTCATCTCGACGTACCAGTGAGTCGTGTTAAAAGGGGGAGGGGTGGTGATAAGAGACAAATGGTTAAGCGGCGGTGAGGGTTTGGTGTTCGTTCACGAAAGGGAGGGGAAGAGGATAACGGACTGGACTTAACTTTTCCTTGAACTTTAACTTTGTTTCTAGGACATGGTACAGATTCATTTTTCTAACTGTTGTGAAAATAACAGAGCCCATGATCATAAGAGTTCTTCCACTGCAGTCGTTTAGATAGGCTCAATGAACAGTGTACTCTTTTCGTCTTTTTAATATGGACGATAGAGCCGGTTGTCGCTGTATACTCGCATTGGTTCTATGCGAACATTATTCACTGGAGGGAAAAAACATTTTTACTTTTACTGCTACTGACCGCAAATTTGTAGCGACCTGTAGCCTAAACATGCCGTTTGAATCAGCATTGATGCTACTACTTCCTCTGGGAATTTATAATCCCACAGGCAGGAAATGAGTCAGATACGTATTTGGGTATTAACATCCGTTTGTATGTACAACGTTTTGATTTGAATTACTTGAACGGTTCCCCTCTTTGGACTTATTATATAACTAACACTATCTTTTGACTGATCCTAAACTTGGCATTAACCCGAACCCTAATGGTAACTCTAACCTCAACCTTCATCCAAACTGTCCTGTAATTTGGCACAAGTCTACGTGTGTTATGCGTATTTTCTGTTCCGGTGTCTGGCAGTGTAGCCATAATGTTAATTGCTGCTGAATCTTCCAGCAAATAAACATTGTTTATGAACCCTGGAAGAGTTCAGACGATGGGTTTGCTTTGTGCTCGATGGGAGCAGATATAATGTTTGGTTTGATTCAGTGATGTGGTCCTTTATCGGATATAAGTGTTCACAAGAAGAGTTAACATGTTATGGGTATTGAGCTTAATTAATGTTTTTCATGTATGGTTGGAGATGTTGTAGTATGGAAGATGTAGGTTGCGTAGATTCTTACCAAACTTCTTTCTTAACCGTGCTTTTATATTCGTTATAAGAAAACTATCCACCGATAAATAAGTCTTGCTGCTTTTAAATTTATTTGGCCTTTTGGTAATATATACATATTTTGCTTTAGCAATTTAATAGTTTTTGTAGTAAACAACTACCTATTACGAAGTCCAAACGATGGCTCTCTATTTCTATTATTAAATTCTTAATCATGGTTGATCAGCAACACTTGCTTCAGTCCTTCATGGCAGACCTCATGTTTTGGGTATATTTCTTACTGTTATGGGATACAGCCCTACTTCCTTCATTGAACTACACAATTATGAATACAGCAAATCTTCGCCAATATGCAGTTTGCTTTTCACGGAATTGATACTTCGCGGGTTTTCTCCTAGTATATCTTCTGACGATTTTCACAGGATTTTTCACTCGCTAAATTTGCTTTATTTTTATTATTTACTTTAGTCTATTTTGGAGTGTACAGTAAAGTGTTGATGAGAATTTGAAGATTTCACAAAAGAAACTTGGAAAGAACAATAAGATTTATAAGCGTCTTTGAAGTGATAAATAGGCTTTAAAATATATGATAGAGTTTAAAGGGGTGTTATGCTTTAATATATATATACTACTGCTTAGCAATTTGAATATCGCAAGGGACTCGGAACGTAAGTGTCACGATGGCCGAGGGAAAACTGTATTTTGCTTACTCGTACTGAATGCTCATACGTTTTTCGGACGGAACCTTTGGAGAATCAGAGCCATTCCCGTTCGAACTTTAAATCGAAAATGAGTTGTCCTTAAGACAACAAACCTTTCATGTAGATTTACCATTCACGTTGCAGAGACTGGAATAGCCTCAAGTTTTTCGCACAATCAACATCCTTTTGACACGGACTATTCTCATGCTTGCTTATCTTACACATAAACAAATTCACAATAAAATTACTTAGGTCCAATGGCTAAATTTATTTTAAAGATTCAAAAGTAGGGATACTGAAAACAATAGATACCGCATAAATGATAGCACTTATTTCGTGAAATTCAAAGTATACAGCATTTAATTTTGTTGCGAATACTTTTATAATATAATAATAATAATAAAATGACTTAAACATCGAAAAAATGTTTGTTTAATGAATGCCCAAGAAAATCCCGTTTCTGCAACAGATGGTTGAGTTTGAGTAACAGTGAAGCTTTTCGAAACTATGCGAGTGCCTCCTCTTAATATTATCGGAGAAATTGTGATTTATACATCTCTGGATTCTGCATCATAATTGCCCTTATCCGCAAGGCAGTGCACTTAGTGGAAAATGAGACACAGTTGCCATCAGGCCAACGTTTTATTTATCACCTTTCTCACAAGGCATCTTTGTTATAAGATTAAAAATTAGATTTGGAAATTAGATTTTCTTGAGAAGAATACTTGCGGACAGTCAACATTTCATAATTGGTTATCTGTAATGAAACATGTGGACCCATTTTCACATAGGTTCGCCTTTGTAGCATTTGATATTGCTACGTTAAAGAGAGTGCGTGCACACATGTTTGTTTTCAAAAAAATACTTATGGATTTTTCAGATTTGTGCTGAAAATACTATATCTTCAGATCCCGTGAATGAGGTGGTAGTCTTTTGACAAAGCGATCCTTTTAACAGTGCGTCAAAACAAGCAAACTACCGGTTGAAGAACGATCTATAAAGTACGCTAGAGTCTAGTCTTTTGACGCTGTATTTGTGAACATTAACGTATATTATTTTTTATATGTATTGAATACCTTTGAATTTTTATGCTTTAATTTGAAGTCCTTTTTATAATTTCTCATGTTATATGAGTCAATGCCTTGAATTCAGCAGCTAGTGAAAGAAATATAGATCAGGTTTGGTCGAGAGGTGACCATTAATATTAAATAATAAGAGTGTTTAAGCTTTGCCATTCTCATGCTTGTTCAATTGTACAAGACCGTATATAATTACATGAATGAGAACAATATAGATTAAGCATATCGTCAAACGGTTTGGTAAATTTCCCATGAGAATAAAACCCTATGTTTTTGAGGAAAAAATAATCGGTCTCTTAATTATTTGGGCAGTCTCTCACTTGCCTCGGCAAAATGTTTAATAATTTTAACGTTTGTCCTCTTCATGGCTCCATTAATAGATTATTATTGAAAAAAGATAATATACTTTGGGTTAATTTTCTTAATTCTTCAGCGCCTATTGTAAACATCTCTATGCCTTGAAAATCAGGTGCTTAAAACGTAGGCTGAGCATTAATCCAGCACGTACTGTCATGGGTCCGAATCCAGTTTAGACACAGAATTTGTCAAAATGGCGTCAGCAAAATTATGATTATCTGCTAAAAGCACAAATGAGTTAAGTGGGTTTGGTAGTCAACTGGTGGATTCGAGTTTGCTTGGTTTGGAACTACTACTTAATTTAACTACAACTGAAACGAAACTGTACCTGCACTGTAACTGAACCAAAATGGAAGTAAAAAGCACGGCTCCTGCTAAGGAACTCGTAGCTTTGACCGTTGGAAGGTTGCCCGTACGTAGGCTCGGCTTCCTTTGTTCTGAAATCCATTGAGGCTGCAGTGTTTTTCACTTCAACACTTATTCAAGTAAGTGAACTTGAAGACTTTATTGTTTAGACGCAAACATAATTTGAGACAATCTTGGAGGGAAAAAAACAACGGTCTTCCATCGGGTTACATCCTCTGTAGCTGAAAGAGGATTGCGATGATGAAGATAATAGCGTATAAAATGATGGGCAATGGGAATCAGGACCCCATTTACTACAGAGATTGAAAAATCATAATCAAACGGCTGCAGGCATATATCAATCATTTAGAGGCGAGCACAACAAGGAAACAAAAGTGAACACAATGGGGTAAAACAATAACTATAAAGAAACAAATCGTCTGTCTATGCAAATTCTTCAGTGCCCGCGTGGAGCCAATAGTAAATCGTGCTTGACGGGGTACGGAAATAAAATTTTATCATCGACTATGAGAAAATTCTAGGGCCAAATATATAAACAGATAATATTTCGTTGCACAAGGAGATCTCGCACGTTCTTTAGTAAAGAGACATCCATTTAGACCTACAAAATACGTCGTATTAATTGAAAGAACATAAGCTTATCTTTTTGCTGTGAACGACAGTCAAGGGTCTGTGTTATCTTCATGTCTCATCACTTTGAAATCCAGGTAGATATAATGGACATACGAACATATGCACATGCTAGTCTGTCAAGCAAATGCGGCAGCAATCAAGCACGTCTAGGGAAATCTATGTGCTGAGCTTAAATAAGTTAACAAAAGTCTCCATTTATGGAGATAAAATTGTTGATAATGGTCAGTAGCATGTAGTCGCCATATTCGTTGAAAAAATAAACTTGAGCGTTTTATCTGTTTCGTACGCATAAAAATTAAATGTAACATTAGACACTGAATGAGTAAACGGCCATTACCAATTATAACAATAATATCATACTCTGCTTAGCCTTTAATTATCGTTAACGAATAATGGTTTTATGGTAATTGCCCTGTTGTACACAAAACATTTTTTTCTCTGCGCAGTTATATATATATATTTGCAATTTTTCTGGTCAAAAATGATGCGATTATTAGGCTGTGTGCCGGCCAAGTGAAAAGCCCATTTTAGAATTTTTTGTGGTTTTCCAAATCTATTTTACAGTAAAGGTTTAATTCTATTTTTGGCTTTTAAGAACATATGTCCATTATTTTACCTATCGGTCGATAATTCTTTGAGTCATTTCATTTTTATAACAGCCTCGGTAGCTTGAAAAGTTAAATATAACTATCGTCAAAATACAAGACCTGCCTACGCTCAAACAGCAAGAAGAATTTGAAAGATTGCCAATTATCAAAAGAAGAACAAAATACCCAGTCATATTTAGCTGATTTGCCAACTTCGCTAAGCTCTGATATAGCCAACGCATAAAAAGGAATGAAAATAGAATTTGGATATATTCAGCGCCCACACGTAATGTCTCAGTGATAACTTAAGTTGACAAAAAGGGCAAATCAGTACAAGCATAAACACCATGCATGTTCTGCACTAGGAAAGATTCTAACAAACAACATGACGACTTGTAACACAGTTTCAAAGAACTCCATAAAAGGAAAAAATGCTGTTCACTGACACTACGAGCCTACTTAAGCTTTGTGAATACAACGGAGATAATATTTCAGGCTAATAGCTTGCCAAGTAGTAAAAAATGGCCCAATATAATAAAAAAATAGACACTTTTGTAATTCAACATTTTATTGCAGTTCTTTTTTGAGAAGATTTAACGTGCACCAAGGGCAAAATTTGGTGATACTTTTGATGATTACAAAGACTCTGTGGAACCGACAGCTAGCTTATAAACTTCAAACGCAATAAAGGAAGGAAACGTTGGTTAAGGTTAACAAACGAAAAGGAAGGGAAAATGTGTATCTCAAGAAGCCAAAGTTTACTACACAAATTGACTCTGAATGGGAGCTCCAACTGTTTACGTGGATCTGCTTTCAACCACCTCTGTTGGATTATAAAACCGCGTTATCTATAACACCTGTGGATACACACATTCCTAATATATATGGATTACTAAAAACAAATAAAAGGGATATACCCCAAGATCAACTCTGCCCAATTATAATTCACCTCATCATGCATTAGAACACTGGATACTAAAGGAAATAGATACACTCGGACATTATTTTTGAGTGTTGTCATTCTTTTGATGAAATCAGACATGAACGATTCCGACAAAACACAATATTTCTGGACGTGGAATCATTTTTGATCAACGATCTTATGAATAAAACAATAATTGTTATACTTATCCATGCTTTTTACCCTAATATTTTGCCCAAAATATGATGGGACCTATCAAAGGTGTGCTAACCTTACGTCCAATTTCTATTTAATATACAAGTATATAGAAAAATCGACGGTAGTCCAACTGGTACGCCCTTTTCCGAAATTTTATGAACAATCAAGAAGAAAACCTTTTCTTAAAAATTGACTGAAAAGGAACATGAAAACACTTTACAAAAGATATGTTGATGACATATTCAAGATTGTTGGTGATAGTAAAGAACTTTTAGATTTGCTTTCTATTATGAATACAATGCATTCAAAGATCAAAGTAAATATTTAAACTTAACAGGATAACAAGCGGTCTATCCTGCACATTCACGTGTTTAGGCCTGAAATTGGCTGCATAAGACAAATTAATTTCCACTACAATCATGTAAAGGACAATACATACAGTTGCGACTTTTGTAACCATGCAGATGATACATAACTTTTTTCTAATGGGCAAGACACATTTGCTCAATAGAATGTGAATTCAGAAATTTGTTGTGAATTCAGAAATTAGTTTGCTTGGATATCCCGCAGATTTAATCGAAAAGTACAGCAAATACCTACAAAACAGCATTCAGTTCCAAAAACCAAGTTTTTTTTGCGTTGCCCTTTAAGGCTGATGACATGTAAAACGGTGGATGCAATATGCCAATGAAAAAGCATAAACGTCTGCCGAAATTATGGTATATATTGTTACTAACCGTCCACTTATTCTGCGACCTAAGAATGCCTCGCCATTGCAAGCCACATCAAAATAAGTTTGTAAATTCACATGAACTTATGGATGCAAATATATTGGGTGAAAGTAAGGGAAATTTGGAGCCAAGTCTATCGAGCACCTGTGCAGGTGGCTTCTGAAGCAAGAAATCAAAATCTGCATTGATGCTGGTCACTCTGTTGACTCCCAAATATCCTTCCGAATACGTGTTTGGGCACGAAAAACTCAGGCCTATATAAATAGTTCGATAATATGCTCTGCCTAAATTTGCTGTGATAACATCTAGCTCCTTGATTTACATATTTTCCCGTCCTTTGTATTTTTCTCCACTATCCTACCTCTATCGTCTAGTTAGTCACTAATTTTATTGATAAGTATTTATGGCACTAACCATGACCCTGTTGTATTCCATTACGTTTTCAGTAGGAATGAAATTGTGTATTCTCTCATTTGTTTTTTTGTGTTTTGCAACGACAGATGCAGTTGATGAGCAGTCACAATTTATTTGTTCCAATCTTATATACCATTGAGCCACGGGCTCGTTGTTTTGTCGGTTGTGATCGGGAATATGATGATAGTGTGGGGCTCACCGATCTGCTTAAGGAACATGCATGTTCCGTTGTGCCCTGGAGCTCAGACTAGAGCCCTCGCAGGCGGTCGCATAGCGACGTGTAGCATATGATGAAATGGAACCGACAAAGACAAGGGAGACCGGAATGGCCAGCAGATCGGTGAGCCCCACACTATCATCATATTCCCGATCACAACCGACAAAAAAACGAGCCCGTGGCTCAATGGTAGTGCGTTCGACTCAAATACCAAAGGTCGCGGGTTTAATCCCAGGTGTGACACACTTGGGATTGGGTATGACTAACTGATGACGGCTAATAAGCCAGAAATGGCCATTCCGATCTCCATGTCTTTGTCGGTTCCATTTCATCATATGCTACACGTCGCTATGCGACCGCCTGTGAGGGCTCTAGTCTGAGCTCCAGGGCACAACGGAACATGCATGTTCCTTAAGCAGATCGGTGAGCCCCACACTATCATATATATATAGGAAAAATGGGCGATAAAGCGAAAGTGAGTACCCTTGGTATGCCTGAACAAAAACTTTTTGGCTTTGTGATGCTGCAGGAATTAATATTTGTCTTTATTATAACTGGATTTTTGATGGCAATAGCTTGGTTTGGATGTTCAAATAGTTGATGATGGGGTCTGAAGTGACGTATTTATAACAAAGTTCACAAGAAATACCAAGATGTTTGAGCCAGATTTCGAATATCATATTGGAGTATGACCTGTGAGAACCTACTCATGTTTGCGCTTGTTAAAATTTAGAACCTATTTTTCGGTGACGAATGCTTTCGCGACCCCTCCACTCCTCCATTCCAACCAAATAAATTTGATAGGTTGGCATGTAATACGAAAAAACGTCAGTCATCGTAGGGCAGGAGAAATTACGGAAAAGGGTGGTACCACGCTGGCGATGAAAATAAATTTAGATACCCACCACCATTGTTCAAAAAAAGTTGGCATTTGGTACTAAACTAGACCGTATTACAGGTCTACTCTACCCATCAATCACTTCCTTACCCTAAGGCTAGTTAGGGTTAGCGTTTGTGGCCAGGTTAGTTAGGTCGCACAAGCATTCGGTAACGGTGTCCAATTTGAGGTGAAAATTTAATGAATAAATGGGTCTTTCTCCTACATGGTTTGGGAAACGTTATAGAGTGTGAAACGCTAAGCATTTATTTTCAAACAAGCGTTTCCGTGGGACTGACATGCATGTCCGCTGCACTTACCTTTCTGTTAAGGGATCTTTTAAACCGAAAAATCTCGTCTTTCGGATAATTGTTCAATAGTTTGACGATTTTCTATTTGAAAATTTTATTACAGAAGATGCTTAGCAAAATCTACTTATATTTCTGGACAATAAACACAGAAAATTTTAAAATATCTGATCAGGTTTTCGTAAACCAATGCTGTCAATTACGGAGAGCTCCAGCATTCAGATAAATAACACTTGATTTGATAAATCCTGTTCCGTTTTGTAGAGGATTTTCGCAGATTTGAATAATTTTAATTGAACCAATTTTGAAAACTCTATGGCATTGCTGGGATTCAAAACCATGCCCGAAAGCGGAACGCCTTAGTACAGAAAACGCTCTAACCAACTGAGCTTCAAGGCCCCCACTGGGAGCCAGAGCTTAATCCCACTTCGGTAAGGTTACCCACCCAGCCTACTGCAACGTGTAAAATCCACCAGTTTTGATACAGTTAGCTCACTTCTAAAGCAGAATTTCCTAAGCAATTAATCTGGAATCCAACAGCTGCCATACAGGCACGGTTAATTAGTAGGGTCTTTGGCATTTTATAATAATAATAAGATCTCGATTCTTTGGCCATCATACGCTTCTCTCTGAAAAAGTAATTTCCTGGGTGCTCCCCCTATGACCAATCATTCTGCCCAGGGAAGGACTCAGCAGAGAATAAGGAGGGACGTCTTTGCGCTTCTTAATCGACTGCGTTCCGGAGAAGCACTAGTCCAGCTGCTTCCAACTCACGTACTTGAGAACGCTTACGAAAATTTCTGCGCCATTTAACTTTATCGTTTTCGCTGGCTCCATCGGATGTGCTGCGACTGGAGTGCTGGCGTCATTCCTTATCATAAGTGTTTGTTTTGTCAGGTTAAAGTTTTGAATGTCAAGGTTAGCTCGCTTACGTACATGGACACATAATTCAAAGGAGATAGACGTAACGGCAGTTCGTCCATATTTTCCGCAGTACCTACCGCGAGTCCCAGCGCAGGATGGGCGCAAGGATAGCAGCTTGCGCCTGAAATACTTCAGAAAATTAGACTCTTCAGCATTTATTGTACTTTCTATTCCCTCACCCCCATAGGTCCCGTATCGCGCCAGAGTCAAAAAGACCGGAAGTTTCAAATGGAACGCAAGAAGCTCGATCGGCTTCAACTTGCGCCTAGAACATGTTACAACCTCCCATGTGTGGCATTTATTATGGGTGCGCATTTCCAATATTGACTGAAGTTTGTTTATTAAGGCCCGTGTTTGGCTCGGCACGTGAGTCGCTTGGCCCGTTGAAGAGACATGGAAAACCTTACAGATAACAAAGCAAGACCACAGAAAACGGTCCTATTTTACATTACCTCAATACTTTCAGAATGCAATTTGGTAAATTCGCTATTCGAATAAATAAGCTATTTGAGATCAATCGTGTCCTTTCGATAGATTTAAAGTGGATGGAAAATGAAAAAAAAACTGGTTATCAATGGAAATTGATGCATTTTTACTTGCGACAATTTGCTGACCTTGGGGTGTAAAATATTTTTTCCTTGGCTTTAAATGATTTGGACTCGATCATTCCTTAAAAGCATAAAGTTTATTTTCCCGGAAGGCAATTCACTATTATTTAGAAGAGAAAAGACGAATAACTTAGGCCGGTGTCCATTTCTTTCACGCCTATTCCAGTGGTTCAACACAAATTGTTCAAGGCATAGGCACTAAGAATGAAAGTACTGCCTCCTAAAAATGATACTCCGATCACAAGCATTCCTATTTTCCATGAAAGCCTTTATTTGTAGGAGATCGCTCGCTGGAGTGTACAGGAAGACATTTTTTTATTAATTATAATTGGTGTTAACGAATATCCAGAAGAAAAGACAGCGAGGTCAAATTAGGTTCTGCGCAAGGTATTCAAACTTTTAGTACGTCAAGTTTTTATCTTAAACCATCTGTTCTCTTGCCAAATTGTTTGGATTTGCATTGCAAAAATGTCTGAACTAACAAGTTCATGTAAATTGGTTAGATTTACATGTTTTTGTCTCGAAAATAAAACTGAAAATTGGTTCCAGGGGTTAATTCATTTGCAAGTAAACAACTCTATCTCATTTCATAGCGATATTCTTATATGTATAAGCTCTTCAACGATAGGGTAAACTACCCAGTCATTGTGACCACACCCCAATGCGGACACTCATTTTTAATCCAAAAAGTCTATAGCTTCACAAGCTATTATAATGCTCTGAGTTTCAATCTCCTGAAGTTCTGATTCTCGGGTTTGTACTAAAACAACAAAGGAAAATCACCAGTCATAGCAATGCTGGGATTCCCACAGAACACTACAGTTATCAGCCTGAGAAACGATGGTAAGATACATATTTTTCAATTAAATATCACGCTGATTGCCAACACATGAAGAGGGATCATGGTACCTAACGACTGAAAAGAGATCAACTTGTAAATTTTCGCAAGCATTAAGAGCACTTGTTGCGACAAATAGGCAAACTGGTTTCTTCAATATGGGCTGATTAACGGCGGGCATTTGACCCTGGCAGTCTTTTGAATTGGAGTGGAAAACTGAAAATTCAGTCTTTAATCAGAATATGTAACTTTATCTGTATGCTCACACTGTCTTTCTTGTTTCGTCTATAGTTGTTTGTCCTGTCTTCAAAAAAATAAGGGTAAAGGCCCGACGAGAATTTAAGTAAAGCTGAGTGCATGCTTGCAAAACTGAAAAATGAGTTTTCCAATTTAAATTACTGCAACTGAAAAAAGACATGTCCATTTTAAAACGCTTTCTCCGAAGGGTTTATTTTGCTGCCAGTTTTTATAATTTCGTTTAACTTACGTGATAATACACTAACATTTAGCAACTGTAAAACTTTTTGCTGAGCATGTTTTGGCTAATGTTATCTATCAAAATCATTTTGAGTTAATTTTTGCGGAGTCATTCTGTCATGTACACCATGGCCTGATACCTTATCTGTACGGAAACATAAGAACCGATACTGAGGCTTCATCTGTCGAAGATCAGTTACATATTTTTTATGTTAATCCATTAAGTATCTTAACATCTTTTAGTTTAACATTGAACTGCAATGAAAGGGGGCTTCTTGCTTAATATTCAGAAATCTAGTCTTCAAAATCAAGCAAATTTTTCTCCCTCTTTTTGTACTACACATGGAGATGCTAAAAATACGTCAGTCAGATTTGTCTCTCGATGTCTCTCAGATTCCGGCCCTTCTCTTTACTCCAGGATGGAGATATAAAATCGCACCACTGATGGTCCTATGTCAGAAGTTGAGATGATTAAATTCAGTGTCAACTCTCTTTTCGATAATATGTCAGCTCCTCGAAATAATCTCAAACCTTTTCGCCCACTCTTCGGCTAAAGCAATTTGAATCTGCTTTATGCTATTAATGTAGCACCTATATCGATGATGTGACCTACGCTTCAGATAGAAAAGCTATTCCGACTCTTTTTAACTACCTAGGTCAGTCCAATGGTGATGGGAATAATCGTTTATTTATAAATTTCAAAAACTTTAACTTGAAAGCATATTGCAATTTATATTTTGGAAGTCAATTCAAAAGTTTTAACGCAAGTTATCTAAAAAGCACACGTTTTCTGCTTCAATGCAACCAGTATGTTCACTCGAGCTAATTATCCCAAAATTTTCATTATTTCTTCGAAACATTGATTGTGTGTTCCTGATTAAGAAAAAAACGCCTTGTCAATATGACCTAATAGCATTACGTACAGGAAGATGCGCCAAGCGCCGAATGGAGGAATACTGAGCGGCTATCGTTAGTCAAGTAATCTTGTTGGACATTTGGGCACACGCAAAACAATGCAAAACGAAATTGCCATAATAACAATCCAAAATGGGTAAATGACCCTTGTAGCCACCATCAGTTGGTGTTAATTTAAAAGATAGACATATTGACGTCAGTTTGTGCTGAAGAAGTATGGAGGGTGATCACAGAAGTAATTTATGATATCTAGTCCATTATGTGCATTAACGTTTAAGATGATTAATAATTTTCCAAGGTTCATAAAACAGCAACTGGAACAAGAATATTTGCTCCAGGATACCATTTACAACTGGATGCATTTATTTTAATCAAAAGGGATACACCTGGTAGCCAAAGAAGCGAAGACCGTATTTATGTGGTGCAACCATTCCAAATTACAGCGCAAACCAGAATATAATGGCATCCTTCAACCTTAACTGTAATCGTCAAATGGTTTTGCGAGAACAGTAGTCACGCAATATCAGTTCACTTGCTATCCGGTAATAAAGGACAAAACAGTACGCAAAGGTTAAGCGCAAAATTTTAAAAATGGTTTTTTTTTTATTCTTTAAAAATCAAATTAACACAATACAACTCAAATATTTTAATTTTATATTACAAAACCCTTGATATCATCGTGACCTGAATTCAACAAAACCGAAAAAAATTGGAAAGAGTATATTTTCCAGAAAATACATTCTGGTGCCTTGCAATTGTAAAGAAGTAACACAAATTCGTCTCTCATACCTTATATCGTATGGCCACAGCCCTCCTACATGACTACCTTCGCTGACTTTTAAAAATGACCAAATACCTCACCTTTCTCGCTTTTCCGTGCATTAACCTGGAATTTGAACATTGCGGTAAGAAAAGCAGAATGACCTCAAAAATTTTATAAAAATTGAATGTTTTTCATCATGTGGTATGTAAATGATTTAAGTGCATGAAAAAAATAATATATGTCAATAATAATCAGCTATGAGAATGCAAAGAGAACTTAAATGAACATTTCAGTCTTGCATGTGTGTAGGTAATATTCCTGTCTATAATACTTTCGGCTTTATGACTGCTAGCCAGGCTCAAGACTGAACCCAAAGGCAAGGGCAGATGAATAAGTCCCGCAAAACGATCGGTGACCGATTCTATCGGATGCTAATATTCTCGATTAAACCAACAAGTCAACGATCCCATGGTGCAGTGAGTCATGTCGTTAGAATCCTAATCATTATTCCACGGGTTTGAACCCCGGGTTTTGCAACACCTGGGTTTGAGAATAATTTGCTGATGATGGCTTATGAGCCAGAAACGGCCATTCCAATTAGTTTTGTCTTTGACGGAAATATTAGCCAGAATAATTTCTCCTAGATCTCACTATAAAAACCGAAAAAGGTTCCTGCTTATTTATGTTTTCCCGACTTACAAAACCTCATCTTAAATATGCCCTTTTTACGTAAACAAACAGGGCTTTGAATACGTAAAAAATATTCTATTATTTTTTTTTTATACTCCTCAGCATGTGCGTGGACAACGTACGTGGTTTTGGAACGCTTACATCTTGAGTATTATGTTATGCTTAATATATTTTCGCTCAATTTTGGGTTAATTTTAATTTTCATCTCCTACGGTCTTTGGATAGAATGTAGACCGAAATCATTAGTGTTATTTTGTGGAAATTCAACCAAAAAACTTTTTGGCATTTTTTCCTAGGGAACATTGGTGCTTCCAATGCGGGCGTGGCAGTAAAAATTGCAAACATAGATACAAAATCCCCTTTAATTTGGGAACATTTTCACCATTAAATGTGGCTAGTAGCCATTTCTGGAAAATAAAGCTCCATTTTGACTCTTTTTTGCATCTTTGGATAAAAAATGATCACTTTCACTTAAAGTATAATAATTTCTCTTATCTTAAAACAATCTAGTAGACGTGTTGTGTCTTGTCCATCTCATTCACTAATGAATTAAATGTCACAATATAAAAATATAGGTTTTGTGTAGATCAATTTTTTTATTGTACTTAAATAATATTTAGGTCGAATAACCCAGTTATATCTTCTTACGTGTATATTAATAAAAATTGTTTATTACTTTGTAAAAGTTTGAATTAAGAGTCCATATTGAAAACATTAGTGATACGTTTTGCATAAATAGTTGTTCGACGTTACCTACAAGAAATTTAATGCTAGTTTTATAATAGTTATTGACGCTGAAGTCAATTATAGTCATTTATGGAGAAACGCTATTGCTCGAAAGTGTATTGATGAAGGGTTCTGTTTACCTCAATTAATACTAGAATGCTTGGTTGGAACATAAGCAGAAATTTCATATCCTTCTTATGCATTAAATTAGATTAAATATTGACCTATTTTGAACAATCAAACAGTGTTGCTCCTGATAAGTGAGGGTTATATATATTATGAATTAATAAATAAAATATATGAAACGCTTTGTAAGCATAGTTTGAGTGCTAAAGCAATATAAGGGAATTATCTCCTACCTGTAGACACATTTATACGGGGATGGAGACACAGAAGATCTTTTGAAATACGAAAAGACCTCGAGGTCAGTCTAGGTATAATTGTTGCATCGTATCAAAATATACATCAAAGTATTTATCTAGGATTGTTCAGAATTACTTTTAGTTTTGTTAGGTCACGCAGAACTCTGACAAAGATGGAATCGGAAAGAAATTCAGCTCAATATGTGTAATAATGTAGCAAACAGTTTATTCTTCTGTTGTCAGAGTGTTCTTAGTTAGTGAACACAATGTTGTAAGGAAGCTTCTCGATGATGCCTAAATGTATACTACTCAGAAAACGTACTTTTGCTAACTTTATGTTGCATTTACAGGAAAAGGCATGTTTGGATAAAAAAAGATGGTTCGTATCTTGGACTAAAATAAATATTTCAACTACCTTCGGTATGAACACGATAGATTGCGAAGATGTCAAAACTACCGTCTAACATAGTTTTTTAAGTGCTCATAATTACAAATTTTCTTCCATCATTCGATATCTCATAGAGATGCATATATTCTAAAAGTGTTGAATTAGCCTTCTATAAAATGTAGGAATGTGAGTTGAAATAAGAACACATTAAGTTCCCATCGTCCATACAATATACAGCACTTCTCAGCAACCATTTGTCAAAATACACTTGCAAGTATTTGACTCCAATTCTGAGGAGGCAATGCTTAAGCAAACTCGTATGGTCATGAATGGCTTACAGGAACAATAGATCATAAGGACCAGATGTAATTCAGGCGCTAAAAATACATATTCGAAGCGTGTGTCATTGTAATCTGCACTAATGATAAACGACGTAGCGGAGCACAGATGTAAAATACCAGTTGGCGAACATCC
Organism: Schistocephalus solidus; assembly: GCA_017591395.1. NCBI lineage: Eukaryota > Metazoa > Platyhelminthes > Cestoda > Diphyllobothriidea > Diphyllobothriidae > Schistocephalus > Schistocephalus solidus. The sequence goes on along the minus strand of WEDG01003390.1, from coordinate 38,251 downwards.
GTGTGCTTTCGATTAGTTCTCATCAGGTAGTACATTAATATGAGGACGGGGTATAAGCTAAAACATGCTATGAAAAAGGTTCGTCTTGTCATAAAAGTGAGTCAAGTGAATAGGAGGGTTGGTAGAAAAGGCAGCCGATTAAGCGGCAGTGAAGGTTTGGTGGAGTCGTACACGCGGGGAGAGGGAGGAAGAGGAGATGGCATGGATTGCATGTAATAAAGCCGTTGCTGGCCCTGCTAAGCGCGGAGTTTTGTAGATGGTCCTTTTGGCCGCACAGGAGCAGTTTCCTCAACCTGATGGCGTTAGAGTCTGGTGTTGCTAGCAGACGCTGACCCAGGTATTTGGGATAGTTTAAAGAGACGGTATAACTCGCAGTCAGGGATTGGTCAATGTCGTAACGATGTCCCGAATCAATCACATGTGCGAGGACAGCGCTAATAATGCCCTTGAATATGTCATTTCTTAGCCAAAGTGGAATGTGCCCCTTATTATTTGGGATAGGCATCACTGCAAACTGCTCCACAGGAGCAAGTAAACGAGTAGATGCTCATGAGCGTGGTCTGAGCTGGCAGCCTATACTTTCCTTCTCTGTGTTAAACCGTAAATATTTGCGAGACGGCTTGGAAAAGGCATCTTTTGAGGAGTTCACTTGCCGCATCCCCATGAAAGGGGATTTTGAGGAAAAGAGTGTTCGTTCCTTTGCTGAGTGTGGCGGGTTTTTCTGGTCTCACTAGCATATTCTTTGTGAAAAAATCTATCTAGATACCCGATTTCGCGAATAAGCCCGTAGATATTTCTCAAGTCCTCCTCAATACTGTCAACGAGGGTCATTTTCTAGCCCTTTGCAACAAAAAAGGACTATATTTCTATTCTGTTTGATGTGTATGAAACTGCCAAATTAAGCAGTTTGTCCAGACCAGGTCTTATTTCGATCAAAGTTCTTTCTAACAATATTGTCCGGTCTTACGCTAATAAGTATGTCCCAAGACAGGAAGTGAACCTGCCTATTCCTCCTCCAACATGAACGTGATGGACGTTGTCAATAAATTGGGAACGTATCTCGAAAGCTACCTGGTGCCATTCGATGCTTAAAGGGCTTTGCGTTTTCTTTTTCTATCTATTTCGCAATCGCACGAAAGTGGAGATGCGCATGCCCAAAAATCGAACGAAACTGCAGGATTTTTCTGAGAAACTTCGGTAGACCGTAAACCCGAGGTATTTGTGTGCCCTACTGGGCGGAGGCATTTGAGATCTCTGTCGCTTAACAAGCTGTATCTTGTCACTACTTTCACACCTCTATTCACATGACTCACTCATATGACATGAAGAGCATTATAAATCGCATGTTTCAGCTCGCACCCCGTTCCCATCTTAATTTTTGTGGCTCAGTAGAATTTATTGAGGTCTGCATGCTTTAGCCACCTGGCCTACTGAATCCCTTTTGGTGAAAATTTCCACAATTCTACAGCAGTTTACAGATGAAAGATGCCCAAAAATTAATAAAAAGCTACCAATTCGTGACCAATGCGAACGTAAACACGCAAACAACTAATGAACATGACTGAACTCAAAGTAAATGTAAACGCAAATTACATGTTACAAGTACTTTTTCTGATTTAAAAAACAACAGTTTTCTTTAGAAAAGTTTAAGTGTTAAATCAACAGATTTGGATCTACAAATCGCACGCTGTCTGATCTATGCAAATATCTGACTGGATAAAAAACGATTTAAGCAAAGAAATATTGAAATACCAATTTGCATATATATTCATTAAAATAGCCTCCTAGATTTGTGGTATATGAGGTCATATGAGTTATTTCCGCTTGTGCGATGACAACGTTTGTCGTGATAAGTCGACTTTCAAGATGTATTTCATTAAGAATAAGAACATTCCTTTTAAGTTAATTACTGACAATGTCATACAAGCAAGCGATTCCCTAAGCGTGTTGGTAGGCTGGCTAGCAGATGGAGATCAGCAGATTCAATCATATTACTTCCCTCTTGTGTATATTTGGAGAAGGCTCGTTTCGCCAAAAATTTGTGCAATTTTTTGCCATAAGTGGAGTCTGTTGATTTTTCAGATTATCCTTGCAAATATTAATAAATACTTTCAGTTTTAAGTTTTTAAATGTTTAAATATAAAGAAAAGACTGTAGGCAGTGAATTTATCCGAACGTTTAAAGGCAAAAATCTTGCTGTCAAGTCATTACTGAAGTAGTAAGGGCCTGAAAGTTTGTTCTTATAGATGTAGTCTGCTTCCAATTTGAAGACGCGGTCGAACAGTAAACCTCATTGCCAAAAAGTGAGCATTGTAAGCAAACGTTAACCATGAATATTTTTCCCATTCATTGAAATACTCACCACGTATGAGTTAATTTTTTAAAACTTACTTTATTAGGCAGTTTGCGGAAGGATGTGTACGTACCTACGTTTTTAAATAGCAAATTCAATTTAAAAACATTTTTAAAAATCGTGGCTGATCATTTTAATTACCTGATAAAAGTTACAAAGTTTTTCTTTAGAAAAACCTAAGATCTTAATAAATTATTCATGTTGTGGCTACTTTCAATATCATTGCTTGCTTTTAAGGCTCCTTTTTACAAATAAAAATCCAAAAGAACTGTGACTGCATAAATAATGCTCCAACTGATAATATTTTTGCGTGCATCAATTCTCAGTTACTTGTAAATAGAAAATAGACAAATTGGCTCCCATCTTTATAATACGTTTCCTATCTTAGTAAATATTCATCTAGATTCTGAAATTCGTTTAGATCTGAACATCTTAGATGTAATATTAATTGTCATGCAGACTTATTTCAAAATATTTCAATCACTAATGGATGCCATCTTTTGAACAATCTTCTTTCTGTTTATCCACAAAAAAATCTGACTATAGCAAACATGACTCTATGACAAGTATGCATTATTCACAGTGATTTTTGATGTCCTTAACTATCCAAATATATTTTACAGAAATTATGCTCAACAAATATATCCTTGTAGGAATTTGGGAGAAACGTACGTACTGTTCAAAATTAATACTTGATGAAATGCTATCTGTTGAATGTTGTTGCCTATGAAGTATATAACAGGATGTAAATCCATTGCTAGAGTTTATGCGCGCTAAGCAACGCCTTGAGCCAAGCATAGAGTAACCTGCTTTTATTTTTTTGGAAGATTGTAAATAGCAAGTAGTTTTTAATACTTTGATTGCAATTATAACGGTTGATTTACTAGAACTGCATTTTGAACATTTAGATAGTACCTTAATCCAAATAATAACCTTTCTTCAAGTACAAAATTTAAGGACGTACTTTTCTACGGAACTTGCACAGAAAAGAACTTTTAAACTTATTCTAGCGATATATTTGAATGTATAAAGACCTCAAAACTAAAGGAGATAAACGCAAAACAAAAATAAAGTAAGTTTTTGTAGAATCCGAAGGTGGCTGCAAAATAGCTTTTTCACAATCAGCATCCCGGAATGACTGAAATAACCTCAGTTTGGACCACATGTTAATTAATAGTTTAACTGGTACGTGAGTAATTTGTTCGAATCGAAAACAAATTTGAGAATTTTTGCTTGACATACCATGAGGCGAGAATTTGACATATTTATGTTTTAAAAGTTTCAGTATCGATCCGACGACGGCCATTTTTGGAGGTTGTTAATAATGCATTCGGAAACTAGGACTTTTTCAGGAAGGATAAACTAAGCATTAGCAGTGTTTGTTATTACTTGGCTTAAGGGAACGAAATCCCACAAAAATTTGTAAAGATAACATTAAAAAAAACAATAGAATGCATGGTTTTCTAAAAATAACATGCTGGTTCGCAACGCTGTTCTCATGTTTTGCACAGGAAGAATAAAAATTTGCAAGTGGGTCGTCGTTAAGTTCAACGTTTTTAAGGGTAAATTGCTCTCCACCTGAATAAATGGAAACTAAGGTTGACAAACTAAATTTACAATTGCTTATAACAAAGGCCGTTCTAGGAATATAGGGTAGCGTCGATTTATGCAAAATTTCCTATCCATTTAAACCATTCAACTGATTTTAAAACATATTTTACATGCAAACAAGGAAATTTTCTTGAATGGGATGGCCAAATAAGTGGCATGTTTGACGTGTTTGGTAAGTAAAAAAAAAAATAAAGTCAATGTTTATCATGACATTTTCTGCATAAGGTCACTCTATATCTTACAACTTAAGAAAAATAATATGGCAAGTAGGCAGAAAAGGGCACGCTTCTGCTCGCTTACTGGTTCCTGTTCAAAACTTTCTCTAAATTTTATCAAAAACAGGTGAAAATATACCTTATTATGTCTAATAATTTAGAAGTAAAGTCCTTCACTTAGTCAAAACAAAAATCATTGAACCATTTCTAATATTTTGGTGTCACCCATATTTATTACCGAAGTTAATACATCGGAGGATATTAAAAGAACTTTGAATGGCTTGTCGAGTTGGTTAATGCTCTTATAGATCGGCAGATAGTCCAATTCTTTTGCCTGTATTCTTGATACGTCCTTCAGCGCAATAATTCTGACTTTGAGAGCATTTATGTTTTGCCTTTTATATTGCTGACTTTCAGTTCAGAAAGGCTTGAGAAGCGCTTAAATGATGCGATTTCTGAACGAGCGTTAGATGTTAACGTAAAGCAATGAAAATATGCCTCTGAAACCAGAAAAAAAAATTGTGTGCTTATAAGAGAGCTATTTAGACTCAGTAACAGCACATCATTTACTTCGATAATTAGAGCAGCTGCCTATCTTTGCTCATTCAAAAACCAACCTAGTCTCATTTCAGTTAGCTTTCATCAATTAAGCCTTCAAAATAACATGACGTAAAAAGAAAATAAGTGTTGTGACTGTTATTAACAACTCAGCAGGACAAACTTAGCCATCGCCTAATTTGTTGATAATTCAGGCTTGGGAACATGCAATCTCTTGAGGAACTTCCTTAAGTGCAATTGAAGTTTAAAATAACTGGTTTTAACGTACCAACAACCAATGAAAGACTTAAAAATGGATTTCTGTGCATTGCTCTATGTCAATAACTTCGCACACCTTCTTATGATGATTGCATGAAGATTACTTGTCCTATATTTCAAAAATATTTAAGACATATAATGGCCGAAATAACGATTTGACAACGCCACCTGCTTAACGATGTGATCACAAGAGGATGACATGCACATAAAGTATTTTGTAGAGAGGCAGATTTTCTACGCGTCCATATTAATCTCCTCTCGCGCCAACCTCTCTTTAATAGCATGACAGTGCAATAATGACCGGAGCCCAGATCCACCACTGTGGCTTACAAATCAAAAACAGCCATCTTTTTCGTGACACCTGTGACCTTGTCACCGCAGAATGTATCGAAAATTTCACGAAAAGTGTTTGGTGCTTGAATGTGCTTTAAACGCCACCTTACAAAGGAGCCACTGAACCTAATTTCGTTATGTCAACAAGTCACCCCACATACACAGAATATTGACCGGGAGGACAGATTTATCGCTTCAGTCTAAAAAATTCCAGCACGTCGTGATATGCAAAACCATATCAGAGTTGTTAGAGAGGAATGCGTTACTGTGATAGAGTCCCTACTATCGTTTACCTATCTTTTCTTACCTATTCCATGCAGCGGTTGGCAGCGCGAGATTTTTTAACCAGTTTGTACTGTTATTTTACTCGGTGGGAGAAAGAACCGATTTAAAAGACGGCAAGCAAAAGAATGATTTAACTTATAACCCTCATACAGTTCAATAAACTCTTCCATGTCTATAGTGAACTGCAATTATCTTTAAGGTATCCTACTTTCATTCGAAAGGCTTATTGGCCGAGTTCGGTTCCAGGATGTCAGCTAGTCGTTCGCTCCATACAATCAGTCTGTCCTATCTAATGCCGGAACTAAGAGAGCTCATTTCGGCTTAACGCAGGGCAAGCTTTCGTGATTCGACGGTTTGCTTGTAAATAAGAATGAGGCATCCGTTCAGGAGCATCAAATAACGGTGTGTTGTTAAAGCGTATCTAGCAGGTCTTCCTTAGCATAAACATTTTTTGTTGGGCATGTGATTAATTTGTCCATCTGCGACCTTGGGGTTGCATGATCGCCACATACAAATTTGGACACTCGCAAATCGATACCAGTTTGATCGAGCAGCCGCGGCTCAGACTAGCGGAAGAAAAATTCGCAACAAATCAAGCCTGAGGGGCGGCCGTGCATTAGCGTCAGGCCTGTAGATTTGCATAACTGTCGCGGTCGTTGACATAGTCTGATATCTTAAAATGTGGCGCTGTCGTGCCTCCACATTCCACGTTCCACATTAGCCCTAGACTATTGAAAGGGGTTTAAAGCCTACGTAATATTAACCTCTATTCATCATAGGACTGTCATTTTCAATTTATGTGTAGAAAATATACTAGATAATGTTAATCGAAATTCAGAAATTTGTTTTCGTTTCGAAAATATTACTTTTGTGCAGCCTCATTTTACGTTATTTCGGTCACACTAGGATGTCGGGTTCTGAAAGAGCTTCGTCCAGCTCGGCTGCAAATCCTCCACTTCTATTATTACTAATATTACTACTACTACGACTACTAACTTCTACTAATACTACGACGACGACTCAAATACTACTACATCTACTTAGGTAGTATGAATTTCTAAAATTTATTTTCAATGATCTTATAAATTAAAATACAGATTTTAGGAAAGATGCCCTGACAGTATTCTTTTCTTGTACACATTTTGGAAGCAAAATGACATGAATTTTTATTGCTTAAAATCTTTTAAGTTGCTGATTAACCTTACAACAAACAAAATTACACATTTCTCTATGTCACACAGTGCTCATGGAATTTTCGGTGGACTATTATGTACACTTTATAAGCAGCATTGATAAATGGACACGCAAAATGCTTTATGTATGGACATTGCAATGTCTGAAAGCGTTTAATATTTATAAACCTCTTCAGAACTACAAGATGCCCTTTTCTGAAGTATAAAATGATACAAAGATACATTGTGTCAATAATGATTAAAAGAAAATATATGAGGAAGCATGCGTTCTCCAAAATAAATTTGCATTTTTGAGAATATCAAAAATCAATATGAAAAACTTCTCCTACAGATAAGGTCATTTTGTACGCATTGGAGTGTAAGCATCCGACCAAAATGAAGCTTCGTAAAACGTGAATATCCTAATGCGACTGAAATTTATAAGGCTTGGCTGTACTTAAGTGATATTTTTAGAATCGAAAGCACATTTAGTAATATCGGTTTATGTCTCATGAATTTTAAAATCCACTGTACATATAAACACACAATATGCTACCTCTTTTAGAAAGGTTGCACAAGATAACTGACTGTTTACATGCCAACCCCGTACGTCAAGTAAACTTTACTGCGTGAATGAAATGGATCTGTCAGCCAACAGTAGAATAGCACAAAATCCTTCCTTTCTTTATTCTTCAAATAAGCAAAACACAAAGTCCTACATTATGTAAAATTAATAAGGGGTAATTTTGAGTATTTTCATTTTAAAAACAGAGCCTTTCAACTTGCTGCTTACCGAAAAACAACAAAGACCTTACTTTTTATCCCAGTAAGATTGCACACATGAAGAAAACTATTATAACAAAATGAATTTCGTAAATATGGTTTTTCCTTTATTGCATGGGAAGAAATCAGCTTTTTCGAAGATTGCGAGCTAGGTGAGCTACTTTTACGCACTTGGCCATTATTCTTTTAGGAAACAAAATCCATATTTACATGCCTCAGATAGCGTTATTCATTTAGTCCAGAAACGGGATGCAGCAAACTGCGTTCGTTGTCTAAAATGACGTATATTTGTCTCCAAAATTCTTTAAATATGCAGCTGCTTTCCCGCTTAATTTTACAGCATGTTTGAGGTGTAGGCAATATTAGTTTGTGAGCAGGCATTAAGAGATGCTGAACCCTCTTTACGCCACGAACGAATAATCGTTGAACTAAGAGTATAAGGAGTACTGGAAAGAATGAAGATGACTTCACAGAAATACTTGTAGAACGCAAAAATATGAATACCTTCAAAATTTATCCAACAAGCGTTCACTTGGAGGATATTGGTGAGGTTGTAAACGTAAGGATTAAACACCCTACAAACAATTATGCATTTCACATTCAACGAACGTCGACCCTAATTATAAATGTATTTTTGGGATTAAATTTAACATTGAATGTAGACGTATGCTACATTTATTTTGCCTGTGTACGTACTGCACTAATTCTATCACATTTGCACTTTTTGGAAATTTATGCCGTCTTCGCGAGCGATTAGAATCTAAATGCATAATTCAAGGAAGGGTTTTACTTCACCTTTTGGCAAAATGCATCTTCATTCGGTATAACAAGACATATTTAATCGTTTACCTAACAGTCACCTCTGTTAATGTTATAATGTCACAAAAAGTTTTTCTGTTGATTCTTCTTATTTAATGCGTATTTACTTCCTTAGTTCCTGTGAAATAAATATGTCGAATGCAGAAGTTGCATAACTTGAATATTGATTATTTATGAAATCTTTGTCTTTTGCTTCAAAGTCTAAACCACCTGGTTTCCTTTGATAATTACTAGCAAAATGGGTACCATCGTTTGCTTTATTCTCCGTCAACTTTGCATTTGCATCGCTTTTTGTTATTGACATAATTACGTTACACTGAAACTGCCGTTGGCATTGTGCATCAGAAATTAAAAATACAGAGTTATTAATTGAAAAACTTCTGACGACCATTTTTAAAAATCCCGCAGTGTATGCAATTTTCAAAAATAAAAACGAAAGGCGAATATATGCCACAAACCCAAAAAAAACTTAAACAAAAGTTCGCACTAAGAAAAGAAAGCTAGGTGGGCAAGATGCAGTGGCCTCCTTGAGGACTCCGAAACTTGTAAGCATAGTTCGGGGGTCATCTGATGAATTCTAGATTGATTGTTAAGGAAAACATTGGCAGTCAGTATAATACATGAATTGTTCGAATCCGTGCCGTGCTGTAGATTGGGCAGGTAATTTAGCCCATATGGGAAAAATGCAAGGCTATCGATCAAGGCTCCGTAGCAAGCGGGTGGTTAATGCTTCACCTAAAAATCAGACATTTTCCTTGTTGGTTGGGAATACGAATTTCTGTATGTTTGGTTCAGTTAAATTATTAAAAATGCTGATAGTTCCGATTTCGATTAGCAAAAACGATCCAATACGGATCTAACTAGGCTGGGTTTGCAGGACTGACAACCAAGTACTAAAACAAGTTCTTAGTCCTTTGTATCATAAAGCAAAAAACGTCTTGCATTTGCACTTCTTTATCCTTGTGCATTTTTACAACCAACATTTATTCACATGTTCTTGCAATATTATACTTAACGTTTATTGTGCAGTATTTCTTCTGGTAATATTTTTTTATTAAAGTCAGTAAATGCCTTAGTTGCACACCCCAAATGACGTTCTTTTGAAGACCTTTGTTGTACAAAAAAATCCGTAGACCTCACATAACCAGTCCAATTCAAATCGGATTTTAACAACTTCGCTTCGATATAAGCAAATGCCCTTTTACAGCATTGGTAGGGTGAATTTAGGATCACGCTTTATAGAAAGAAGGTTAATGCAGGTCAAGACGTCAGCTCTTATGGCGAATATCCCGTGATGCTGAAAGGTTGCTCTCCAAAAATCTTTTTGGCGACCAGCACAAAGACCACAAATTTTTCGCTGCCAGATAGAAAGGAATCGCAGCACAAACACATTTTTCAATTACTGCACACCTACGCGCAATAAGGAATTAAGGGAATAAAAACCTTCAATTTGACCCGTTCTTTCGGTCAAAAATAATACATCAGAGGCAAGCCTATGCATTACAGCACAGTTTGGTATAAAGCTCTTTCGTTGCCCTTCAGCTTACTTGCGTACGTCGATCATGCAGATGAAAGGTCCGACTGGAAGCAGATAAGCGCTTGCGTGTAGTTTATCAAATAATGGACTACGAAAAACGTTTCAAAGGCAAACTAACCACAAACCTCTTTTCCATAACCTGAGTGAGGGCAACGAATTCAACATTTCATGCACGCGGAGAATGACGCAAAACAGTGGTTAGACGCCATGGCGCTTTCTAGGGCTAACATGTCTAACACCGGCTCCATCAGCAAGGCACGTTTTTACACGTCGCGTTCACGCCGATCGTGGTACTTTTTCCCAGTCAAAACTCGACAACACTCTGATTTGGAAAGCTCTTATTCAGTACCGCCGAAAAACTTCCCTTTACACAACTACTTCACTGTCTTTCTACAAAGGGCTTAGTCGCTGTTGAAAACTCAGAAGCTAAATTACACCTGAACGAATTTGAAACTCAGCCTTATACAACTGTTTTTCCTATGATCTCACGAATTTTTCTGCTTCCACTTTTAGATGTATTTATGGTGTGCATTTGGTGTTAGCTGTTTAAGAATATTGAAAAAGATATGTATTATTAACCACTGCATGACATTTATGATAAATATGCATTTCGCTTTTTATTATTGAGATCCAAACTCAGAATATACTTTACAAACAAGTTCATATTTTGCATTATTGCCAAAAAGTTAACCTAAATGATTTTACCTTTTTATGAAACATACAATCGATTTTAAAAATAATAAAACCTTTTAAAGTTTTTTTTTCTGGCTACATCACTGACGTAATAGATTCATTGCGAACCATTACAATGATTCATAGTAACTCAGTAACATAAGGCTTTTTAAGATACGAGCTATATTTATGTAGTCTGCATCCGTGACGTTCCCTGAAAATTTTTTTATTCAGAACCTTTTTTAAGAATGCTGATTTGTATCAGAGTTCTTGTTTAGAGCTCTCGTCACCTCTTCTATCTCAAAAGGCGTCAATGATCAATAAGCATAAAATTAAAAGTTAAGCAAAAGTGCGAACGACACTGTCGTACTATCTTTAATTGGCAAACAACATACATCGTCGCAACTTTTGAGGTAAACTGACGGTGACATTGGCCCAACTGACCATTGATTGGTACTTTTCCTAAGGCAGCTTCGGTTGTGTTGGTCACAGAGGTTTCATCTAGCCTGTAGACAGTAACATGCACATTTTTTACCATATATGTTTTGGCTAACGACAGCAGAAAACACAGGTAACAAAAACTGACTACTGCAAGGGAGAAAAATTGCGGAAAAAAACTTCTATTTGACTCTCACTTAAAATCCCCGTTCAAAATCGTTACTAGAGAATAGTAAATGCATATAGTAGTGAGGATGACAGGTATGGGCAACTTCTCAGGACACCAGAACAGTAATGCTCTGCCCATTTAATAAAGGCAGCCTTGCGATGAATGTTTGTTAGGTATACATTCCTGTGACAACCCTTACACTTATCCTAACATAAAACCAAATTGCAACATTAATCTTAACCAAAGACCTACCCTAGGACTTAACCATACAGTCAGCACGAAATAAAACTTGTACCCTTAAAATACTTCCGACTTAAACACTTGCTGCAAATTTAACCATAAGCTAACATTTAACCGTAACTAAGCCCAAAAATTCACCTTAACCCTAAGCTCTAGTTTTTTCTGTAATTAGGCGCAAATTCACACGCATTATGGCCGGTTCTTAGTCGCATGTCCTGATTTGGTGGCCATACATGTCATCTTTACTCATTATGTGATAATATTTATAGAATGCAGTGCATAGACGATCATTATCCTCATCATTACAATAATCGGTTAAAACATTCCTTGCGACGCCCAGTTGAACGCTTACAGCCGAATTTTTACTTGTCGCGGTTTCATCGGGAGCGTTGGTAAAAAGATATGGTAATGACTCCACAATTTGACTCTACCCATTCTGTAACTGGAACACATACACACTCTCACGTTGCTGGCGTGAATAATTATCCATTCAATTCCTATGGTTAATGCGTAGCGAGATGACAATGCGCTTCGTTGTGGTGTCCGATACCAGCGAAACACGATTCAATCACCTGATCAAGACTATTTTGGCCAAGCAGTTCGATAGCCCTATCCAACAAACTCCTCGCGTGCAAAACAGCAGGATGGTCTAAAGATGGTGGCTTTTGTGTGCAAGAGAATACACTGAGCGTAGCCTTGCGCTGCAACTACCGCACTCTCTTTCCTCACCCGTATGGGCCCGGTGTCATGAATAAGTAAAGAAAACCGGGAGTTGGACAGGGTCAGGTGATGTGAGCTAAAATAACCAGCCCCAAAGCGTACCAATAAGCCGACCCGAAAAATATTAACTGGGAGTGCCATAAAGACCACATTAAGGAAATAGTGAAGCCTAACTCTCAGCCCTCCATCAGCCACACCACACAAACGCCGACTTTGCTGACTGGTCGGTCGGAGTCACCACACGCAGGTGGCTTGAACAGCCGGAGACGCTCTTGACCGGCCACCATGACTGAATCAGATCCCATAGAATATGAGTGCCATAGATTACGAGAGTTGCTGGTGCGGCGTGAGCCTGCACCTACGCGTGCCACAACGCCCCCTCCCTATGTTCGGCATTTGTTATGGGAGCTCAACCTGAATAACACTTATTTTGACCTGAGCTAGCTCGCTTGTCGATCCGGCATATGTACCACGTGATCCCCTTAAGCACATTCATACACGATGGTTCAACCGTCGTAGTTCGACGATATCCCCAGTATTGCAGGGGCAGCAACTGGCGCATGGATTAGGTTTAAGTGATAGTAGACTTGCGATACAGCTAGCACACTCTCTCCACCTCCAAAACATGAAACCGGTGTCATGAAAAAGTCAAGATCCTCTTCAGATTCTTTATAGTGAAAAAAGTGTGGTAAGCCATCTAGCTCGCACTCTATACTCGTTCCCAGGTCTCAGCCACTTCTAGATCCAGTTAGATAACTAGCTGGGGGAACGTGCGCAGCTGCTGGCATACCTTATGACGCGATCTGTGCTTACCACGTACACTATCTACCCCCAAATGCAAACACCAGGATTTCAAATAAAATAGGAAATGAGCAGCTGACATCTCAAATGCGCCAGAGTGCCAGAGATCAATTTATGAAGGATTCATTGCAGCCTGACCGTCAGACCAGCAGTCGTCCACTTCAAAAAAACACCCAAAAGGGCCAAACATCTAAGGAAGCAGAAGCAACCCAGGTATTGAGCTGCCAAAGCAAAACTTCTAGCCGATACAATCACAAAGGCACAATAGCGCATTATCGGCTCGTTGAGGGATACTGCTTAAGCGTTGAGAGAGGTTGGATCAAACCGGGAGACAGGTTTGTCCATTACAACACATTTGGAGGACTATCGTGTTTAATGCCACCATCTGATGCGTACAAAGAGTAGACTAAAGACCAAACCGAACCAGCATCCAATTTCGGCAAACGATGCCCTGCCTCACCAATGTATTGGATGTCTACCGCGCCCCTCTCTCCTATTTTGATTTGGAGTTACACAGACAGCAGGCGACCACCCTGCTCTAGGAAAACAACCACGGGGATGGCTTGCTCTGCAAAAAACGCACAGATTATGTAAAGTGCATTTGGTTTGTTGGTCCCCAAGGCAAAAAAGTAACATCTACTGGAAGGTTATACCATACGAAGTCAACTTAATACGCAGCCAAAATGGGGAAAAATTTAGCGGCCTTCCGCGTCACGGTTTAGCCAAAGGAATCTGGCCACAATTGCAAATGCGGTGCCTTGAACTGCCAAAGGCTTGAAACCCGGTTTTCGATCAACAAGTGCATTAACATCGTTCTAAATATTTACTTTTTCGACTGCCTAAGAAGACTAATTTGTTACATCGACGCGCATTGCTCCCTGTTGCAGTATGGAGTTAGTCAAATCTTAAAGTAATAATTGCGCTACAAGGTCAAAGCTGGTGATGAAGTTGCAACAACTGACGAATTATGAAGTCCTTTCATTTCTTATCAATGTGTGAGCTGCTACTGTTGAGAGGTTTGTGATGGCCTAGGAACCAAATTCCAAATCGCAGTCACTTATTAGAATTTTTAACGCACAGGCGAATAATTTTTTGTATCAGCGAATCCTTATCTATCTTTTTGATAAAGATTTCAGTGGTTTTCAGACATAAGCGTATAATTCTAAACAGGAAAGTTTGTTAAGATCATATATACTGTCAGCTGGGGAGGATTGATCTTGCCTGCAGTGCACATCGACTGGATGCCTTGGGAGTTTGGATTGTCGTGGCACCACTGGACAGTTTTCTGCATACATTTTAACTGGGTTTTTAGAGTCGTGACCACTTCGATTGATTGCGAGCATCTTTAAAAATCCTGAATCCATAGTCAGATACTGAAACTGAAAGACGTTTCCTTATTTACTTTGTTACCTGCTTGAATACATGCATTTATATAGTCACATCGCATAAGCAATCGAACATAATGTTGACTTATATTCACAGTTCTTGTAGCTTCTTTGATATGCGATCGAAAAATAACCTCTTTTTGTCTGTACGTTCCCACAAATGTTTTCTTTTTATGGCTCTACTGTCGATTTGACAGTTATATAACTATTTGCTTGATAAAAAATCTAGGCATTTGACCTCACCATTCTTACTTATGGCATTAACAGTAAAATCCTTTATATAGTATTTTACATTCACCAACACCCACTGTTTATTTTACATTTATTTGTTTCTTTCAGATAACTACGCCTTTTTGTTTCCCATCATTTTCCTTATATTTGACTGACAGGCTGTAGTACACTTCCATGGAAATATTGGTATGTATACGTCCTGTTTTTATTCATGTGCAATGTACATTTATCTACCTTTGTTGTACGAAAATGGATAAAAACACGTTTGTGAGTTGCTGGTCAATATAAAATAACAAGCTACTGCTCAAGTGATATTCAGCTATCAAAATTCGCAAACCTCCCTAAAATTCGCATATCTTAAGCAATCCGCTTTTAATACGTAAAACCTGATATTTTGTCTGATGATGTACACAACAATGCTTCTCCATTTACATTTAAATTATGTTGGTCAGGGTCCATTTAATCCTAAAACTGAATTTGAATTAAAAAGAGCAAAAATATTTTTATTTGCCAGGCTCATTTGAATTTTTGTTCCATGCAACAGTAAAAACAGTGTAAATTAAGGCGAGGAACTATATCTTGATGATAATTGGTGCAGGCGGACCAGGATAGATTAAGCAGGGGTATCAGCCAATCAAATTCACGCTCTACGTATTCAATGGTAACACAAGGTAGACCACTGTCATTTTTGCTGAATCGTAAAACTAAGACGTGGTAAGAAATATTTATGACCGTTAAATATAAAGCTTTTGATGCTAACGAGGCTCTTGTACTTAAGATCATAATCAGCTTCAGTGCAAATTAAAAGCAAAAATAATTGTTATTTCAAGAAAAAGTGATTAAACTGAGGTTATCAAATCATATTTTCATTCAAGTCAAAGATTTTATTCATCAATTAGGTGTTTTATGTGTCATTGATTGATTATATATATATATATATTTTCGTTAGGTGTTTTAAAAATTTATTTTTCCTGGAAAGATATATATGTTGCCTAATTCTAATTTTTGGTGACTACAGAAAATGAAAATGAAATTAAAATAAATTATTATTAATTCCACCTCTACCGAATTTAACTGAAGTTATTGAAGTGAATGTGCGCGAAATTAAAATGCAACTTATCCGGAATATTCTTTTTTATATACCAAAACCAAATTAATTGTAAACAAAAAGAGATCGTGCAAAATAAACGATATCTTTATGGTCGAATGAGGTGATTTTTTAAGCGGCAAGGCAAAGCTGCTCGTTTGGAGACACGCTAATTAAAAATCTATTACATGGCATGTAATTTGTACTGTACAATTTGAACTGCACTTCATGTTGGTTATGCAACATGTTTTTTGAGTTTTTAAAGAAAGATATTTGCTCAGAGTACGATCATTAAAATGTATGAGCATGCACCATATCCTATCCTGGTTTGGTGATAGCATTTCACAATACGTTTTTAAGTGTGTTTATCACATTATTTCGTCTTCTCGCATTCAGCATCCTAAAAAGATTTGATGCCGAACTCTCTCCAGACAACGACAAAACACCGGATTGAAATACAATGACACACGAATATTTAAACATTTCCAATCGGTTGGCCAAATAATAGTCTTTATTCTACGAAAGCATAAACTTCTCCAGTTTGGTGATGATTTTAAAATTCTTTCATTAAAGATGCCAATGGGCCGACCGATTATAAGGTCTACAGACAGCCCTGAAGATCATTTCCTATGCACCACTTGTTTACGTATAGATATTTATTTTAACCCCACGTCTGAAAGAAAAGTGCACTCATGAACGCAATACAGTTTCGGTTGTAACCTGAAGGTGTTTCTGAATATTCGGCAAAATATAATCAGAATTAATTCTTTGAGACCAAACATTTGTCCGATAGAGTTTAAAATCTAGATAGCTTTGATCAAACCTTGTAGGTCTTGTACTTTTCCACCTGCTCCTCTTTCTACATGTTATGTTTGCAACTTTTTACGACTGATTGTAGAATGAAAAATTGTCCGTTAAATTCATGCGTACTTGCTGGTGGAAATATATTTATTATAGGAATTTCACATGCAGTTGATGGATACAGAGTTAACGCCTACAAATAATAACAAAAGTCCTTTGCGGAATACAACTGTGAGCATTTGTACCATTAAAAATGTTTCAATATGATGTCTCAGTTGTAAGGGAAGATCACAAAGCAATGCAATTCAGCTTATGCCCTGCTATTGGAAATTGAATAAATTCTAAAGAATATTACTCTCTTGCTCGTCATAATCTAAAAATTATACTCTTTATTGTTATAAAAAACGTCGGAATATTTTCTCCCAAAGTTAATGAGCATGCATGCCAAAAAGTATGAAACCCTTCGTTTTTGGTGTTTCTTACAATTTTTAATACATTGTTTCAAAGTCCGTCTGCTAACTTTGGATTACGCAATAGTGCACTGTTGATTAATTTATTATTTTATGCTGCATTATATTTTTCAAAAATGTATATTCGCCTTCAGCATTCTGTGAATCAATTTACTATCTTCTTGAGAACGCTATCCCAATATCTTAAGTATGTACCATTAACCTGCATTGGGCTGGATGTACAATAATGAATTTTATAGATACAACTATAAACAGTCTGCATTTTCCAGAATGCAATTATAATTTTTTATATTAAACCGTTAAGCTTCTAGCCGAGAGCCGTGCACGAGCATGTGAATTGTTTGTTTGCACTCACCCACTAGAACAGATACATTTATGGTATAAAGCTTGGTAGAACATCAGGATGGTCCTGTGTTTTATGTTGTTTTCCAACTGAATTATAAATTGATTTTTAAATTTTGCCGGGTAGTCCGAAAGCAATTTTAAAATGCCTACAAATAACCAAAACATTTAATCCTAAATTCCAATTGAAAGTTAAAAAGGAAATTATCAGATTCAAAAAAAGCTGGAGTTTTTAATCCATTAATCAGTTCATTTAAAATTCTAACAGATAAAAATTTACTCAAAGTCTTATGCTTATAATTATTAAATAGGTTATAAACGGCCTTCTTTCACGACTAACATAGAACTAGTTAATATTCCATATGAAAAAAAGATTGCATTATTTGCGTTGGACAGTTGAAATTCGTTGCACGTTGTCCCCGCAACGATAAAGTTTTTCGCACACAATGCCTATAGGCCTATGCAGAGCGTATCATTTGATCAGCTTCTGAAAAAGGCTATCGTTTTAAATTCATAAATAGCGTGCTTCTAAAAAAATAACTTTACAGTGGTTGTAATGCTAATATAAAAGCGCATCTAGTAGCACAGGGAATTGATAAAATTTGCTGTATGTTGAAGAAATTGAAACTAGTTTTCTGAGAAAAATGTTGCTCTTTAAGCTGATTCATGTTTTGCTTCTATTAATTTAAATATATTATTTTTCGTCCAAAAATCCATATCATGCAGTTTTTTTTTCGGTTGTAAAATTGCTTACGCAATCCAAAAGAAAATAATTTTGCTAAATAAGAACGATAATTGACAAGTTTATTAGTGGTTATTTGGACAAGTCTCAATAATTGTAGTTGCGTTCCATAAGGTGGACAAAGGAACTATATGGCCGTTCTTCCTCAACAAACACGATAAGAGCATTCATTAAAAAATCGAAAATTTTGTCGTGCGCTTATCTCTTAAGTCAAATTGATGTAGTTTTATCAACATTACGCTTATCTCTTTATGATAAATATCCGCCAACCGCTTTCATAACTTTCTGAAAAACAGCAATTTCTGTGCGCAACCTACTTTTTATGTTGTGATCATTGAACGGAGGGATTAAAATACTTAGTGTATGAAGTCAAAAAATGTAAATTAATTTATTTTCGTTCTTATTAGAACATGGAAACTGTAACAGGTGAACAGTTCCTAAAACCTGTCTCATGGACCAATGAATGCTTCGACACTTTTCGCGGAGTATGTTGAAAACAAACCCACCACAGGTGACAGGATCCGTCGATTCTTCCGAATGCGCGCTCAAAATCCTGATGATTGGTGTTTCCTGCCTAGGACTATTCACAAACACCCTAATCGTTCTTGTGCTGTGCCACTTTCGCGGTTCCCATACAGTCGGCGGCGGAGAGAGGTCAGCCAGAGTGAACTTATTGGGGCTAGCGATTGCTGACTTCTGCATTTGTCTTTCAACTTTGCCGCTTATTTATTCTAAGCGATCTTTTTGAAGGTTTCTGACTTTCTGCTCCTACTCACACTCTCTCGGACCCGGTCTTGTTTCTACATTTCTTACCGTCAGTGCTTGGATGGTGGTACTTGTCAGTCTTCTACGTTACCTCGCCGTATGTTGGCCCATCCGTTCGCGATTTTACCTGCGTTGTAGAAGCGTTGTCAATGCCATCATTGGGCTATACGTTGCTGCATTTATTTTCAACTTCCCCCTTTTTCTCCGCTACACATATGAGGAAAATGAGGAGGACTGCGATGTAGATATTACAGTCAGCAACAGTTCAGTCTGCCCGAACTCCAGAAAGATGCTCAACATAATCGATAGAACATTTCCATTTTCCGAACTCCTCAAGGACATATACAGCATAGCTCATATAATCTGCACCAATGTGGGACCGTTTGTTGCTGTCTTGGTGACAAATATCTCGGTCATTATTGCTTGCAGACGGAGTGAAAATATCCGTCTGCATCTTGGATCCACTCAGCACCCAACACTGCCACAAAGAGCAGAGGATTCTTCAGGCAGTGCTCGAGGGAGGCTCAACCAGGCTTCCAGCAGCTCTAAAATAACATCTCATGCGTCATCTCGGTCTTCGTCGAATAAGAGGCAAGCAAAAAATTGTGATGGTGAAGCACAAACATCTTCGTCCGAGAGCAATGCATCGGGTGACACCTCTTTTTGTTGGCAGTAATATTCGCATTTCTTCTTCTTTCGACTCCATTTGGTATAGTTCAGTTTGTTTTGCTTTTAAACTCATTAACAACATAGGTGTTCGCATTAGACAGGATATCAATCTTCGACGACAGTATGTCATATTGAATACTCTTTTTGGAATGGACCAATTTCTTACAAGTGTTTGGGTGTGCCGGCAATTTTTCTGTACTTCATGGTGTCACGAACTTTCCGGCGGACTACTCGACGCACATTCACTCGTATACTCAACCGTTGTAGGCAGAAGCACGGACTTAGTCATTTGGCGGCTTATATGTGCAGCAGCTGTTGCTGTGAGGAGCCCAGATCCTACAAGAACGACGCCTATATCGTTCGTGTTTTATTCACCTGTTGGTTGACAAAATGTCCGGTGTTTTTACGTTATTGTACGTCACTCTGGCGCATTCATTCTTTTTAATAAAAATGCGTGATTGTAATCTTAAAGTGTGCTGTGTGGTTAACTTTGTCCATTTTTGACGTAATGGTTTGTAATAACGTTGTATTTCGAAATATAAATCTTGCTTCAGGTAAAACCGCATCAAAAAACAGTTAAAGCAGTCTAGGGATTCTATAGCCATTACCTGTGTGCCTCAACGGTGTTGATTTATATGTTTTTGAGTAAAAAATGCAAAAATGATGGAGATATTGCTTGTGTGAATATAAAGAATACGCTCAAAAGTGTACTGTAATAATACAAGTGATTCAACCTATCTGAGAATAAACTGGTACTGTTAGGATCTTTTGATCAAATATTAAAACGTTTTATTAGGCATATGACACGAGCGTGTATAAAAGGAACTTTAATTGTAACGTGATTACCTTTTTGCTAAAACACTACCAGAATACGTTAGCTAATGAAATAACCGCAAGCAGCTGTACAAGGTATATAATATAAACATATAAACAGGTTGTCTAGAAAACTTGATGATAAAGCTAAAAGTATATTTTGAGGTGCAAAACTAATGAAAGAAGCTACAATTTACTGCAGTAACCCAATTACAACTGCGGCGCCATTTTATTTAAACCAAAAGATTATATTTAAGCGCTTAAAACTGTTAGTCGGCAGCCTGAGTATATTTTGGAATACCAGTCTTGAGTGCCCACATCAAATTAATAGGCGCCTCGTTTGACTTCTTAAATTTTAAATGTTTATACTTCCATGCATCTTGTTGAAATAACTTATTTAGTTTTAATTTGATATTATTTGAAAAAAACGTACATTGTTTTTTAAATTTTTACAACGGACTTTCGTTCAGTTCAGCTAGACAAGCTCACACATTTTATTAGACGGCTGGAGTCACTTCATTTCTTATTTGATTTTACCAGGCTATCCATGTTTTGAAATTGTTTTTCATATTTGCATATTTACAAAATTCAAATTCAATTCAAATATTGCTTTTATCTTTTTGAGACTGAGATCCTCCCAAAAGTCATTTTAACAAAAGCCAGAACCCTGATGCTGATTATATTGTGCAAGGGTCGCAGGAAAATGAGAACGTTCAATCACGGATGTTGTTAACTCAGGGTTATAAGGATTTCCTGTTGTGCTTATTTCTCTCAAATTAAACCTTTGAGAGACATTAGGAATTTGCTGAAGCAGGAATAAGTACTATAGATTTTTCAAGCCTTATTGCTTTTCTCAAATCTTTATGCGTGTTATATGGCGGAATTGCCGCTCCATTACGGCGAAACAATTTGGTTTTTCTTCCTTCTTGGAAGCCCCGTGTATGGCTGTAGGTCAGATACAACCACAAATATGTGTTTTTATAGAATTCTATAAATTTCTTGAATTCTAATTTCTTGAACATTGGGCTACTGGCATCAATGGTCACAGAAAAGTTGTTTTTGGTTACTTTCGAAGTTTTATAACGTATGAGTACTATTTGCATGTATGAGACAAATAAAAGCTCCATAGCGATTATTCGTGCCGGTTAGTGAAATCTCTCCGTTTAAGATACTGGAAAAATGCAATCTAACTATTATTTTCTGTATGAAAAGTGTATTTTTCGATTGATTTACAAAAACCTATAAACTGGAAAATACAGTACTTGGAAAATATTTTAAAAATTCTTTTCTCTACGCTATTTTATCCAAAATTGCGACTTCAAAATTTTACATAATATAGAACGTATTAGGAGTTTAAAAACGGTTTTCATTCCCGAATAATTGTGCGTCCGATCTGCAGCTGTATTTGCATATCGAGTTTTCAGTCTATAAACTGTATGCTTTCCGTGTATGGACAGCATGTTATCATTCGCATCCTAAAGATTATTACGCAGTTTGCCAATGCAATAAAGCAATGGATGTTGGCTTAATTGTATACTTCAAAAAGATCATTAATAAGCAGCCAAATACAGTGTATTTTGAATGCAAATTTTAGTTCCACAAATTGCATAATCATAAGGGCCTTTTTAAACTGAGAAACATAGGCCTATTTTTGAGTTATAATGTTAAAAAAGTGTTTGTTTACCAAATGAGTACAATAGCAAATATTTTTGAGTTATGCTTTTCATCAAATCTACCTGAATTCATTATGCCACCGAAAATGAAGTTTAATGATGCATGCTACAAAATTGGTAAAATGTTTATTGTGAAAGATTTTAACCAGCATGCTGTGGCGGCTGGTCCGTATGACAAACTCATTTATGTAAATCTTCAAGGTCTAAAAATTATTTCATAATTTTGGTTGTGTATTAAGGCCGCTGAATAGTATTTAAAGCTGGTGTATGTGTCGATATTAAATGACTCAGTGATATTTGATCAGAGAATTTCAAAACATCTAACTCTAAAATAGAAGTCAGGGAATAATTTCGAAAGCGCCAAATGTATCGAAGTTGAAATAAAATATATGTCAATGTTTTTTTAAGGTAAAAGCAATTCTATGTAATTTCTGAATGGTCATAATGCCAGTGCAAATACGAAAACTCTTCACAAATAACATCAAAAGTCAAAAATTAGACGTCTGTGTCCTTCAAGTGCATCGAATACGATGTTTATCATTAAACACGAAAAGTTGGCTGAAACTCAGAGGAAACATGAAAGTGCAGTAAAGCTATCCTCAAAAATATTCTAGTCTACAATGAGAGCAATAAATTATACGGAGGAGCAAACAATTAACGAAATGCATTGTTGTATCGATTAAAAACTACAATTTTCCTAATGCCAGCGAAATGCATAAAAACTTTATGTGCAGCCAACTGGGCAACTCAAATTTTATTGGCCACCCAAACTTCAAACTGGCCTATTTGCTAACAGTCGGGAGCTAAATTTTTTCAGAATTCATACAATATTTAATACGTTGGCTAAATAACTGCTAATTATTTTCTTTAGATTCGAATAAGGTGACGAATATTTTCATGTTTATTTTCGCTTCGGAAGGGATATGGATGAGAACATATGCTATTTGAGTTTTCTGGGAGCATTCAATGTTATTTGAATCCAGCAAATTCCTACTTATGTACTTGATTTTTTGGAAGGGTGAACTTTGGCGAGTTCGTCGGCATCCTTCAAATGCCAGTGAAAACGTTTATGTTTATCGTGTTTGTAAGTGATTTTTAAAAGCAAAACTTTGTGTATTGAGTGCCTTAGTACCGTGTAAAGCGTTTCTTTAAATACTGAGTACTCAGATGTTCTTCGCGTAAGGTAGGGGGCTTACAGCATGTTTCCAGACTCATAAAAACAGAAGGAGGGAAATGGAATTTCGCAAAAATGCCCTTAATCAGTATGTTTTTACTCAAATATGAACGCTCCGTTAATAAACAAGTTCGTTAAAATATGCTGTATCAGCGTCCGCTGGTAATATATTTTTTCGATTTTGGGTAAACACCCCTTCTCCCTCCCGAAAGTAGTCTTTTGACCGTTGGGAAACTCGAACCTCGGGTTTTAGGTTGTTTAGTTATACATCAGGTTGTCTGACCAAAAATGCTTGGCTGGTGTTTGGCCACCCAGCTCATTTTTTGGGTTTGTTCTGTAGACCAGAAAGAACGTGCCGATGTAGTCAATTTTAACCCCTGCGTTACACATCTTTCTCATTGCTCTCTTGAAAAGTCACAAAACGTGCTGCTTGGCCATTCGATTGGGGATCAAATGTTGGGGATGTCACAGGTAGGATTTCCCATTTCTGGCGCAACTGTCGTAACATTAAGGACGCAAACTGGGAGCTGTTTTTTGGTCACAATCTCTGTGGATATGCTGTATCAGGGATATAAGCTCTTACTTCTTTCCGCTGTCACTTTGACAGAAGCTGCCATGACATCAACAACTTATAGCCACTTTTATCATGTGTCGACGACTACTAGAAACATTCTGTTGAAGAATTGTCCAGTGAAATCTACATGGACTCTAGTCCATGGTCTGGTCACCTCCGGCCATGGCACGGGTGGTTTTTCTTTGGTGGTCCGCAACTTCATCCGAAATATTCCACATCATCCTCAATTCCTGGTCAATATACGTATCTTCGGGTCAGTCGTTTTCTACGGGTCATACACTGGCGTCCAGCGTTAAGTTCACGTAAAACCTTTTGTTGGTGTTTTGCTGGAATCACCACTCTACTATCATACATTATGCATTCTGCAGTGACGTACAAGTGCTCCTTCCAGTTCCTGAAGTGCCTGCTAGCTCGGTGTGCCTTGCCATCATTTGACTAACCATGTCTTATTAACCCCTTAACCTGGCGTAAAAATAGGTCTGCTGTGGTGGTTGCCTAGATATTTTCGGCTGTGAGGGACACTTGCTTGTGACCACCACACCTTACTGATTTTCCTCACCTACGCTCAGTCGTAATAAAGCGTCTGGAGCCCCGAACTTCTGAGTGGGCACGTACTGAATCGTGGAGTCATAACTCAGGAGGGTAGTTCGCCAACGCTGTATCCTCTTTGTTGCGTACTGTGGTAAACAAAAATTTCTTCCATCAAAAACTTCAGTGGCTGATGATCGGTGTGGAGGACTAAATGTCTACAATAGATTAACTGATGGAATTCCTGCACTGCAAAGATGATCGACAATGACTCTTTCTTGATTTTACTGTACTTTCGTTCTGTCTGTGTGAGTAATCTTGCAAAATGCATCAAGAGCAAGATAATTCCGTCTGAACACTTCTGAAGAAGAACGCAGCCTAGTCCATACTCAGATGCAGCAGCCTGGACGATAGTTTCGTTATCCACTTCAAAATGTTAGAGCACAGATGACTTACTAAGTTTCACCTTTCTACAGTGAAACGCATCCTGACAGTTTGGCAGCTTTGCCTGTGCAGCACCGCAATAAATGGCGAGTAGTAGCTGAGAAAGTCCATAAATTATTGTAGATCACGTGCATTCTTTTGCACCTTTACGTTCTTCAATGCTGCAACTCTCTATTTCTGGGTTTGGTGAGCGTCCTGCCAGGCTTACCACAAATCCTAAGTAGTGTATTTCTTTTCGATGGAACTCGATCTTTTCCATGTTAATTGTAAGGTCGTAATTTATAAGATTTTCCATGACCAGACCGAATCTTGGAAGCATCTCCTCGTCTGTGTGGCTAACGACCAAAATGTCATCCAAGTAGGCAACGGTCGCAGGGACATTTGTAAGCATGGTTTCCATAAGTTGCTTGGTATATGCTGGGTGCCGCTTTGACGCCATAATTGAGGCGAGTATATTAGAATAGACCCTTATGTGTATTAATTGTTAACATTTCCTACGCTGCGTCTTCAACTGGTAACTGTAGATATACCCCTGAAAATTCAATCCTTTTTAAGACTTTTCCTCTATTCAACGTCAAAAAAGGTGGTCAACAGTCAGTAGAGGGTAATGATAGTCTTCTAACGCGTCATTCAACCCGGTTGAGTAATCTGCGTACAAACTTATATTCCTGTTAGGTTTCTTTACCGTGACTATCAGGGTAGCCCACGCTCAACAATTTGTGTGGAAGATAATGGCATTCTGTTTTAAGCGCTCCAGTTCTTCCTCGACCGCTGCTTGTACTGCAACTGGGACGCGTCGATTCTGTCTGAATACTTACTCCCTCCCTGTGTTCATCCTCAAACTTACTGTAATTTTTGTGCGCGTTCCGACTGACATCTCCATCCGTTCGGCATACTTTTTCTTCCGGTAATCTTCTGTAATGTTTACAACAGGGTATATCTCCTGCAACGGCCGAATTCAGAGACCCAACTTTAAAATGGGCCTGTTGTCAAGCCGAGTGTTTTCAGACTTCGAGACGTAAATGTCTGAGACAGGCTTTATCTTCGAAAACTATAGTGGCCTGGAACCACCCTAAAACTGCCTTTGTGTATTATTTGATGCCCAGCGACGGACGGCTATTGGTTTCAGGAGACCCAAGAGCCTCCCACATGCCTATGCTTATTATCTTGAGGTCTGAAGCCGTGTCGATCTGTAGCGTAGCAGTTTCGCCATCGATATTGGCTGTCAGGTATTTTCCGTTTTTGCAGCTAAGCACATGCAAACCATGCTGTGCAATCGCAGTACATCTCTTTCTTGAACTTGACTGTTTTGCGCTGCAGTATGCCGGTCGGCCCATGAACATTTGTTACGCCTTCTCGTGCGATGCGGACAATCTGACACAAAATACCATCCGTCACTGCCAGCAAATTGTTTTCAATTTCATGATGCGGACACACTACTCTGCTGGTAATTGCACCGTCATCTCAGCTTTCTGATCTATCTGAGAGAGCAATCGTGTGCGGACATCAGCGTCCTCCGGCAGAATTAGGGATTTTATAAAAAGAAGAGCCTTTATCTGCTGATTAGTGGCCCATTCTAGGTCGGCTTGATGATAAGCATCATTCAGTTGGCCAGCTAAGTCCAAGTACTCTTTACGAATCTGCCTTTCTATGTTTAAGCACCCATAACGCCAATTGAATAAGGAATTCGAGAAACTAAACAACGATTTCAAATTCTTAACAGTTTCCTCAAATGAAATAGCTACCGGCTTTTGTCAAGTGAACTTTACTTAGCGCTTATGTTCGCGCTGGCGTAACTTCAAAAGCAGAACGACCATCATATCTATGCCCTCCAAATGTGAGGTTTTTCTTTTCAAATAGGAGTGCATACTTGTGGTACCACACTTCACAATTGATGTCACCGTCAGAGTTTTAAGTGAATTCTGTGATAAGGTCGTCAAGTTCTTTTCGTTTGTTCTTCCCAGTCGGAGTCTAATTTTTTTCATTTCTGAAGGCAGAGCTATGAAACTGGCGCGCTGTGCGTCGAGTAACTGCTGCATTTGATGTGCTATAATCAGTAGTTAGGGTATCTGTGTCACCAGTTTTTTCTATTCAAATGGGTGTGATAAAGGAGAAAGCAAAGCAGGTTTCTGCCAAAACCTTTTTTATTCTGGGCTGGCAGAAAAATACCGGATATCAAGCTCATAAACTCTCGTCTTTTATTGAGATCTGGGCGTTCTCGAAGGTTCCGGCGTGACAATCGCGGAGAGCGTTCTGAAACCTTCTGACTTGCAAAGTGCTGCACATTGATTGGTCCAGTCTCACGCTGGGATCCCCTAGTAGAAATTTCTTGAAAGTTGCTGCTTTTTTATTTCCTCAGAAATTAATCGCTAACTTGGATTAAATCAGTTTATTTGAAGGCTTATCGGTGCAGACTGAAATTTGATATGAATATTTGGGCCAACTTCTCTCAGCCACCGCGAGAGAACCACGTTATACGCATAAACCTGCCAACAGTCAGCCAGTAGTATATTTAGGGGTTAGAGGTAGAACAATACACGCAGCACAGCACCTCTGCTGCTGTAACGAACCACAGTTCCGACAGAATTGTTTGAATGGGCTGGGAGCACTTTTCGCGCGGATCCCGGATGGGGATGGAGTGATGGAATGTCGGTGAAGATGACGGTGCCCCCTTCCACTCTCGAACGCTGACACCCGTCCCCACGAGTACCGTCGCCGCTTATCGTATCGTTATCCTCCGTTCAACGTAAGCATCCCCTCGTCCCGACCCTGCAGTTGCCCACAGCGTTGCACTCCCCACCGGTTATCCAACAGACATGACATCATTCCCCCCACTCCAAAAAGGACATCGCTTCATGTAACACTCCCTTCTTTATTTTCTATTGTGCCCTTTCATACCTTTATATCCTTCTTAATAGTAGAATCCATTTTCAACATTTCTGCCGTTCCTTCTAATGACTGTTGCGTTTGAGTGATTGGCATGGGGCTCAGAGACCCTGTTCAATACGCGCATCGTCTAATAAAGACTACAGGTGCGTTACTCGCCCGTGTGTGTGCAAACCCTCGAAGTCTTCGGCCGCTACACTGCTAGTATGGTTTGGGTCGCACGCGCGCGTCAAGGCTTCACGCGTACTTCGGGCAGCAGTGCACCTTGATTGGTGACCTGTTTTGTCAAGTGTCTTTCTCAGCCGGCATGGCCTCTTCCGGCGTGCTTCATCACGTACTCCTTTCGCTTAAAGCCGCGACTCGACTGCGGGTCCCGTCTCCGTAATATAGTGCATGCAATTTCCAGTGACCTTTAACATATAACCTGCTATTAGGTACATATATCTTGAGAATTTTATAAATGTCAAGATTATTTAACACACATTGCCTAATAAAATCAGGCATTAGTAAAACAAGTTCCTTTAAAATCAGTTATTCACGTGTGTTAAATTATTTTTTGGTGGAGGCTGTGTTAAACATCACAATGAAGATTATATAAACGTGTTCTTTCGTAAGCATCCTGTTTCAGGAAATGGTTAAATGGCACAGACATTTTAGAAAAGTAGGCATTCGCTTTAAAAATTCAAGTGGCAATATGGTCGGCAAAGTTAATCATCAACGTGCATCGTTGTAAGACAGCTCCATCTCTAGCATAATTTTAGGATTCATCAAAAACTACTAACGTCCACAATGGTGAGTAATTTCATCAATTCCATAAATTGTTGCTCCTTCTACGGTACCATCGTCATCATATCTGTAATAAATATGCATGCAAAACCAAGAATGCTAATCCCAATAGAGATAAAGATCACTTATGAGTACCTAAAATTTAGAAAAATCACTACGATGCTCACGTAATGGAAAGGCCTAAGATACCGAGTAAACCAAGTCAGAAAGCCCTAACTATGCATTACACGGCAGAAAATTGGAAATGGCATTTTCCTCCAATCAGAAATAGTTATTCAAGGCCTATCGAATGATAAGTTATCAATTTGAGGTTCTGCCAAGTGAGATTTTTCAGTGCAAAGATGACAAGCTAATCTTATTTAAACCCGAAGGTCTCCTGACGGAGCTAATCGACCACAGTGATGCTCCTGGCTTATGAATTAGTGCAAGCTTTTTCTAAATCAAGAAAAGGCCAGTTCTGGGTTGTATACTTAATTTGGTTAGTCCTCATTGCTGCCCCTAGTTTCTACTGTCAGCTAATGTCTATATCGGGTAACACTTTAAATATTTGTGTTATTTTTACACGCCGAAAATTCATATTGTCTTGGTGATGCACCTCTCCTTGTGCAGCTAAACTATTCATCGTCTGCAGTTGACTTTTAGTATGGAACATATATGTATTGGCCCGCAGTGTGTGGAATGATTCATCGTCTGCTTTTTGAGTTTTCCTTTTATAAATAACTTTAGGTTGCATATTGGTTTTGGCCTTCATATTTACTGCTCCTCATTTTCCACTTCAGAAAAATTAAATATGTATCTGCACAATTAGAAAGATGGATTCAGTTTCGCCTAAAATTTATTTGGCGTTGTATACTACAGTAGAGACTTTGCTGGAAAGTTCGGATACAGTCCTTTTGGCCATCAGTTCCAGATCTCAATATTTTTAACTGACAATCTTAAAGCAAATATATAGCAGTTACTTTAGCTAAAAAATGAGCAAACACAACTTAAGGCTTGACACTTTGACAAGAGGCATGAATATTTTTTTCTTTGTTTCAAGAATACTTAAATGGGATTTTGAAAAATTATAGAAAAATGAACAATCATATCAGCTTTTCAAATTGATACGAAAAATACAAATGTATATGCCGTAACTCTAAGTTGCATGAACGGACTTAAGATTATACAGCATGTCAACCAGAATTGCAAAATTATTTGCGTTTTCATCTCTTCACAATAACAAAAACTGTCCAATAGATACCTTCACATACTGTAAGTTTACACAAAAATTGGTTTTGCGTGAATTTTAATGTATTTGCCTTTACTATTGACTAAGATACTTGTTTTCTCTAATTGATACCCTTTATAGTAGCCATTTGTTTTGTAATGAAGTTTTAAATTTGCGATATATTAAGCTTCATGGATTTGTTTTGTGTGTTTAGAAATTCCTATAAGGCATGAAATGGGTTGTGCACTTATGTTGCATGTACGTGATTTCCATCTTGCAGACGTTTTGTTTGTGAGATACTCACTGGGATGTCAACGTGTTGTATTATTTTAAGCTCACTGGCAAGGCTTGAAGGTCCATACTACGGGTGTAATTACGCGCCTATGGAACTAAGTCTATTTTTAAACCAAAATTGAAAAAAATTGTATCGAGATTAATTTTGAATTATGTGAGCTACAAAATAAATTGATATAGTATTCCATGCAAAATGGTTTTGCAAATGTGGGTAGGGGTTGTAGTTCCCCCAATATATCGAGCACAAACAGATATTTGCTGTTGTGTGGCCAGAAATTGGCGGTGAAGATCAGTGAGTTACATGTCAGTGCGAAAAAGTAAGACAGATTTACAGAAAAAAACTCCGTCGCAAAGGCATGTGCCTTCGTCTTTGTACAAAACGGATATCCACGAGAGGTAACAAGACGAGGTCCCTTCCGAACCACAAAGCACTCAAAAATCTATAAATGGAAACGCAGTTTCCGGTTTCCTTTTTATATGAAGCTAGAGAACCCTAGTTTCTTATCAGCCAGAAGTATTAAAGACCCTTCACTGAGCAGTCTACCACCATTCCGTGGCCCTGCTGCGGGCAGCCTGTCACAAAAATTCCTAATCTAGAGTAGGACCTGCCTTTTTATTAACAAAAAAGCAACTGATTAGTCTACGAATCGATTAAATTATAAAGATAAAGGGGATGGAACAGGGGTTTGCTAAATGCTCATTGGCTGACTGAATATTGTAAAGGAATTAAAAATTTTCAGCAAGCTACACCGACGATAAAAATGTGCTGTTAGATCAAAACTCCAATCATGGCGTCAATAGTAAGTTCGTCTGCATTTTCAAAGACTTCGGTCATTAAGATAGTCTTGTACGTTTTCTTAGTTTATTGATCCACTGCCTCTTATTAAGGACATCGGCCAGTGTATTATAAATATAATGATTATATGTATTTCTTACATGCGATAAATCTTTTTCCAGTCAGTAGCTGATGCGGTTGACGGAGATATAAATTATCTGGCTGACATTATTTAATCACGCCCAAGCCAAATCCTGAGAGACAATAATAGATTTATTCGGCACAGTGGGCCTTCGTTTTGTGTGTTAGCGCGGACTTCTTCCAGACTGCAAGCCGCAAAACCCGGATATTGACAACAAATATCAAGAAAGCGTACAAAGGCAAACTTCCATTACGATGGCTTGGATAGCATAACTGAATTTCTCGATTAATCCTTCTGCTGAAAGTTGGCTTATAATGCTAGCGATACTACTCTCGTAGACGTGAGCGTGTTTCTCTGCTTTTCACACTTTAAGGAAGCGTTAACCATCATATAGTAAATTCGTTTTCTAAAAATTGGCAAATTCTGCACTGCACTGTCTTAACACACGTTTTGTCATGCTCTTTTTGTGCAAGGAGGCTATATCCTTTCAACGTTCACTATACAGTTCCACAACTGCAAACTGATATCTAAGTAAAAAAAGGCTTCCGCGTGTAGTCAAAGTGTCTGCCACAGAATCTTGGTAAAAGGCTACATAAGAGCTCCATATCAGCAGGTTATTATCTAAGACATTACCATCTTTTCCTCTTTAAAGCCTTCAACTTGAAATTCTGTTCGTGGTCTACAATTTCCTAATCTACCTCTCAAGAAAAATTCAACTGAACACTATAATCGTACTTTGTCAGGCTTGTAATTTGCAAAATACGCTTGTTCCAACAGTAATCAGCATATAAGACTATAAGAGCCAATCATAAGCCTGTGTTTCCTTGCTTAGCTTTTAATTGTGTTTTTTTCGGAAAAAATACTTAAATCTTTTGACAGGAAGGATGCTGATAATTATGAGTGTGCAGAAAGGAAATTTATAATAAGAAAAACAGTTGAAGTGCTTTATTTTTGTCCCCAAAAGAGAACAAGGTATGGTGACAAATGTTGAGGCTAATAAAAGCTTTCGAGTAACATTTCAGTTTCTGACCAATACATGATAAAATATTCGGGACGTTGTGGCCTATTGAGTGCAACGACGCTCTGAAATGACAGTAGCGAAATTTTCATCTTCTATATGGTACCTGGAATGAATGAATGATGGAATGTTTCTAAACGGTTTCGAAAACTATTTTTTTTAAATAAAGGTAGTCACAAAAATGAATCATAGGTACCAAATGCAGCTAGATCTGTTCAGATAACAACCATTCCTCTTGTGTTTTTACTGTTTTTCCATTTACCGTAAAGGAAGTATTCTCTGCCAGAGGTTGCAATTCAGTTTGCAATGCATTCCGTATACAGGTATATATGCCGAATATCTCCTTTTCCAATCTAGACTCAGTAAGTTAGTTAAAAACAGATATTTGTTACAGACACTAACATATGGTATACTAAGACGGTCTTTTAAGGCATATCATTGAAAATTCCGTACGGCATGATAAGGTGATTGCAGAGCTAAGGGGTTAAGACTCCCTATGCAGCTATAAGACATTTTGTGACACTCAGGTAACAAAGGTGAGGGAGGCGACATGCTAAGTGCGCTGATGGGGTAACTCGGATTATTGACTGAATTATCGACTGCGTTCTCAAGGCGCAATCGGGAACTTTGTACAAGGCAGTCTTAGGAACCAAAACAACTGTGGATTTTCTGTGCAATATGCATCAAAATAAGCCTGCGGATAATTTATGTTACAGTGCGGCTCCATGGAGAAAGGAAGAAGTAACAACGCGCCGTGGCAACCGTGCATGTTGACTGACAGCCAAGCTACGCGTGCGCTGCCATATCATGCACGCAGGACGATATTGCTCACGCGTGCAGCAGATCAAATATTCGATATTTTTCCCATGAGGAATTCTTGCGCACGAGCCGATGAATCAACGTCCCAGCTCGGAAGGTTTCTGGATCGTCCGTCACTTTTGGTACGTGATAAGACCTTATATTACGGAATGCTCAGGGGTCTAGATAAGTTTAACTGGGATCAACGCCCCTTGTGTTCACAGTTTGGAAATTAGCAATTTGTTTCCCGTACCAGCTCTTTATCTTCCTTCTACCAGTTGGGATATAACAGTCTAAAACTTAAACAACTTGTGCTTGCTAAAACTGAACATTAACCTCAGAGGGTCCTTTTAGAGGATAATGGGAAAATGTTAAGGTTTGCCGTCAGAACGCCAAAGTTTTACTGGTTCCACTTAAAACGGTAGACTATCATTTATTGGTTCAAATGCCATAGAGGAATAAAATATCTTCAAAATTGAGTGCTTAAGTTAAATTTTTAAATTAATACAGTCTGATCGCGCATCTACATATCCTTGGTTAATGTGATGGATTCGGTGTTGTTTCCTTGGCTAGGGTTGTCCAATTATCATTTGCGCCCTCGATGGATTGCAGTAGTTTGGAAAATTTAGTTGAATTTGACATAAAACCGCAATGCTTTCAGTGATGAATGCGTAGATTGGAAGCCAGCAGAGTGTACTGTTTTTGAAATGTATCCTTTCTCTTATATGTTCGAATCCCAATGGCGCCATCAATGTTTTTAAAAATGAGCAGTTCGTTTATTTCTAAAATATTTTAATTTTATTTGATTGATATTCGTTGTTACTAGTCTGGCAATATTCTTACTAATAGATTTTGTAATTTTCATGAAGTCTCTTATTTTAGAAAAGTGAGGTGAAATAACATGTTACAGTGTTCTGTGTATTTAACTGCCTAAATGCAGTAAGAACGTTATTTTATTAAATTTTTGTGCATTTAGACATGTTATTATTACATCTTTGCACGCATTATATATTTCCAAATATAACAACAAGAAAACGTTGACTTGGTTGATAATAGTTGGTTCTTCAGTAATAATGATGAAATTGATGAAAGAGGATGAAATTGGATGAAATTGGTTATTCAGCAGTCTGTTCAAGACATTTGAATATCCACTATGTAGCATTTTGCTATGCATAGATGCAGCAGTGCGTTGCGTACTCCTAGTTTATGTGTTTGAAGTATAGACATTTTCTCAAGGCTGATAGACGCAAACAGGGTGAGTTACTAGAAGCAGTTCATAAGAAGAAGCGATCGCTGTAGATGGTGTCTATTGGCCTGACGGTTCGTAGTCTCCTCGAACCCATCATCGAGACAGTAGCAGAAAAGATGATATATGCAAAGGTGAGCGGTTTGGTAGTACATGAGGCCACACGATCACATGCGTCATACAAATAGCACTTCTTGCAATCACCACTGGACTCCTAATTCCTGCGATGCGCTAACTTGGCCGTCCGCGTCCGAGTCGGTAATGACCGTGATTTCATCATCAATGTTGGCTGCGGGCGTGATAATGACCCAGCAATTTGGCTCACTGTCGGTGGAGGTGTTGGTTACCCACGTCCTCCCGCGTGACGCATTTCACTGCTCAGCCGATGCCTCAACGGGTGTTCATTACGCTTGTTAATCGGCTGTGGGCCTGACAACCATGACTCAAGCAGCTCACAGCTCTCGCGGTTGTCACCTCTTGCAAAGGATTTCGGCCTCATCAAACTTGAAGATATGGCAGGATCCCGTTGGGTGAGCTGCAACCTGAAACCAGCATCTTTTCTCCTCACGGCCGCTGCGTGCGTGTCCGGAGTAATCTCGCGGTTTCACTGACGTATTTGATTTGATCTTAACTGTACCAGATCCGTAAACGACGCCAGACGTTCCTGCCGTGACAGCGTGTCTACGGCCTCTTGCCGGCACCAATGGTTAGCTTTCTGGCTTCGTGCCATCCCAACTCCAAAGTGGAGTGGGAAGGCGGCTGATACTTCGAGACGTTCTAACGTACGGAAAGAGTTCGCCAATTTAGGGCCAGTTGGGTTTGGTCTCCCTGTTTGTTTGCGTATGCACTGGTTGACTAGATGCGTGGGTAACCATTCGCCTTTCAGTACCGTCGATGATATTGAACCTCAGCAACCTTGTCTTACATTTTACACTGAAAATGCGTCTCGACACACCTTTATAGCACCCTTATGCAAAATGCATTTTGTGACTGAGGTGGTTGCTATGAAAATCAGTACCTGCGTCGTATTTATTGCTTGCCCTGAACTTGTTGGTTTTCAGACAACCACACTCTTTGTGGCAAATGAGGGACATCAGAATGGTCAGGTGTTTTGCGTTTCGTTTTTCTCCATCGTAGAAATTGAATGTCCGAGAAGACGGCGTTGAGACGTTTTTGAATGTCAGTATCTGGTCCCGCTTGATGACGATGAAGGAGTTATCATCCACAAACTGAGCCCAAAATTTTTATCCTGTGGTGTCGGAAGACCAGCGACTCTGACCGTGCAAAGATCGCCTTGGCTATGAGTTCCGTAATCTGACGGCAAAACATTGAGCATTCCTTTCACCTGCTCGTAGATTGGTCCATCAAAAATAAAAGTCCCGTCTACAGACAGAACTTCCAGTGGTTGGGGGATTCAGGCCTATCCGAGGCGATTCTCCTGTTCATCGTGGTCGTCTCGTAGGAGTAATTCGATGGTCTCGACTGCCAGATCCTGCGGATACAGCAGAGTAAAATGGACGTCCCATCAAAGATACAATGACGTCACTGACAGAGGCTTACCTACGTTTCTCCAAGAATTGTGTTGAGGAGTTGATGTTGAGTGTCCTAATCATCAGTCAGAAATTTGAGACGTCAGAAACAGTCGCACCTTGCCAGCTCGTAGTTTTGGAGGTTCCTGTGAGGTGCTACGCTTTGGGTAGAGGAAGCGCCCCTCTGCATGCACTTGTGGAAGACCATGGAATAGGGACAGGGGTTTCTTTGTGCTCATGCGCTCTTAGCATGGCAAACGTTCGCTTAATTACATGCACTCCTAGCGTGCAATCTCTCTCTCTCCCCTCTCTTTCTCACTTCTTTCAAACGAAAATTATAATTATAATGTTTGAAAATTTTACCAGATATCTACTTTACTGCACTGGTTAGACGGGAATTTCTCGCACGCAGACGCTCATGTGCCAAATTTTCCTCTGTATCATTCGATGGGAAGTTTTTCAATTCTAATTGTATATTTAATTGATGAAATTTACCCAATGCTGTACTAATTCTACCCGAAATAACAACCTGTGTTTGCTTTGCAAAACCTATATAAACAGTCATTTTACTTAATTAAAACTGACCCGAATTCCCTACGTTGCAATAAGTTGGACTTTCAAGAAATTTGGTGAATGGAAAAACTGGAGAATTTTGGTAAGCCACTCAATTGTAATGAATTAAGTATAAGCTTATTTAATCTGGACCATCACGTTACTTAGTGGAACTTCTTCCTACGCTGTAAATATTTTAACATTTTAGAAATGCTCTAGAGTGATTAAATAAGCCAAACAACTTTTAGTTCCCCTGTGCCTGCTAATTTTACAGTGTATTAAAGATACCTCGTTGATGTAAATCCCACTGTTTAGTCAAAATTTTGTAATTGAACTGATGAATTTTGTAATCGGTGTTTTGTTGCATGGTAATTCAGCTCAAATTTAGTAACCCTGTATCTATCTGTTTAAGTCTTATACCCTAGTTTTCTGAGACAATGGTAGTATACTCAGATTTAGATCATCTATATATGTGTGTATGTTGAGCATATGGGGCGACGCCTGTGCGCCCGTACTAACGAAAACAAACATCCGTCTGTCTCAGAGACACTTTGTTTATCGTCTTTATTGCACGCCTCTCGAGGCGCTGACCATCAGTTTGAGTGGAACGAAACCGAGCTTGCCGCGTATGATAACGAAAAAGGACTCGAGGGAACACCTCGAGGCCCGATCTCTACTATCATTAGGCAGTATCGACCGCGATGTTGACGTGGATCATCCATTAGGGAGGCTCTACGTTCACGACTCCTGCCCCCTCGTCCAAAATTCACATCAACAACTGGCAATCCAGCCACCCGGAATCCATTAGATCCACCATCCACCCTCCTGCAGAACCGGAGCCACAGTTGTCCCGTCTCCCCTTCCCTTTGCTGACAATCTAACATACGTGTCTTTTCACACGCCAATTGACTGTCGGCCCTGTCACGCCTGCCGGTCTGGTGCGAATATTCTAACACTTGCTTACATTTA
This sequence comes from Schistocephalus solidus, assembly GCA_017591395.1. Taxonomy (NCBI): domain Eukaryota; kingdom Metazoa; phylum Platyhelminthes; class Cestoda; order Diphyllobothriidea; family Diphyllobothriidae; genus Schistocephalus; species Schistocephalus solidus. The sequence goes on along the minus strand of WEDG01003390.1, from coordinate 1,387 downwards.
TTTTTGTCTGACAACGTGTTGGTGACACCAGCTTGAAAATTAACAAGTACAACTCGAATATTTCCGAAAAATCCCTTCCACTTGTGATTATATCAGCTTGGAATGCATAATAAGCCATACATGGCCATTCCAGTCTCCCTTTTCTTTGTCAGAATGCATAATAAGCCAGAAATGGGAATTCAGGTCTCCCTTGGCTTTGTCGGTTCCACCTAAATATCATATGCTACACGTTGCTATGCGACCGCCTGCAAGGGCTCTAATGTGAGCTCTAGGGCGCAACGGAACATGCATGTTCCCTAAGCAGATCGATGAGCCGCACACTATCATCATCTTCCCGATCGCAGCCGAAAAAAGCAACGAGCTTTCGTGGCTCAAATGGTAGAGCGTCTCGACCAAATACCGAAGGTCGCGGGTACGAATCCCAGGTGTGCCACACTTGGGATGGGTATGACTGGCTGATGACAGCTAATAAGCCAGAGTGCCATTCCGATCTCCCTGTCTTTGGCGGTTCCATTCAAACACATGTCGCTATGCGACCGTCTACGAGGGCACTACTTTAATCTCCAGAGCACAAAGGGAACACTACATTTTGCTTAAGGAGTTTGGTGACCACACATGCATATATATATATATATATATATATATATATATATATACTCGGACTATATATATATATATATAATAATTGGAAAATACGCATCCCAAGAAATATATTCAGAAGCAAAAGACGTTCTTTGGGAAACAATAGGTAACTTTTATTATGTAAATTTTCGACGCTGGTACCCCAGGTCGTCGTCAGACAAGTGGTAAGTGTGCAAAAAACAGTTCAAATTTAACACGTGCCGAAAAAAATCGATATCGCTTAGTCATTCCTGCTAATTGTTGTTATTGTGGGTTATGTCCATTTTGGATTGGCTCTCGTCTCTTCCCGCGTTCTTTCAGGTAGCCGTACACATGGTCTAATTCGATGTGTCGGTTGATGCATGAGTTATCTGAGAAAAATGGCCTCTAAAAATTCTCGGCCTTTCTTAGATGGACAGGAAGCAACAATGCGGGTTTTGTCCCAAGCAAATTTGTGTCCCGTTTCTAACGTATGCATGGCAACTTGAGACAAGTGGTCTCGCCTCCTTACTGCTAATTGATGTTCGTGTATGCGCGTTGAGGGCTGACTTTCCTGTTTGTCCACAGTACACCGCATTGCAGCTATTACATGGTATCTTGTAAACGACTTCTTTTTATCTAAATAGCCAACCCTATCCTTAGGGTGTACAAGCTGATTTCGTAGTGTAGCCGTCATTGGTTTATGCTTTCGGATTTGATGTTTCCGCAGGTGCCTTTCAACGAGTTCAGACACGTTCTTGATGTACGGAAGTGTTCGCCAGTTCTT
>WEDG01003389.1:0-43811 GCA_017591395.1 Schistocephalus solidus | reverse complement strand
GAAGGTGATAAAACAAATTCCATTTTGATGTCGTTTTGTGAGGTAATTCGGCACAAGAAAAATTCCCGAAAATTCCAAAGAGCAATTACGTTCGTGCAGTGGCATTTTTAATGTCAGAATCAAACCAAGCGAAGTGTTAACGATTTTCAAACTGTCCAAGCCGGGGAACAAAAAGACACGTGGTTCCTTTGCACACGATGACCTTGCACATTAAAACAAGGGATCATAAAGATTCAGGTGAACAAGAAAGATACAAAGATGTTAATTGTACAAATACCTACATACTATATCCCAGTAAAAATGGGTTCCGAATAAAAGGTCTCGTTGAAGGCTGGTTATCTCTAGATTGCATACAGCTTACTCGGGTGGGCAGTCCTACAGGCACCTTAGACGCATTAGAATTTTCGGTATTTAACAGTGTCTTCACTTTACTATTCAAAATTAATGCCATCATAGGATGTTGGGGAAAACTCGGGTTAGGCATCAACGCCCCGCAGTATGTTTTTCTAGAGGTGGTCATGGAAGGATCTAACCCGCTGAACGCTCCTTTGTGACCTCATCACTTGGCCTTCTCCGTCCGCGCTCCAGCCATGCCAGTTCACGTGAAGATGACGGGGCTCGCTAATGTTTTTCTTGCAAAGAACGTTCCAAGTATTTAAAAAATTATTAGCTCGTCATATCTGCCTTGGCATGTCCACATTATCCGCCTTTTAGTCTTCAGCTGTTTCCTGTGGTTTAATTCTTAACGCCTTTAGTTCAGTTCAGTTCAGTTTAGTGTATTTGAGGAAAATAGGCTTACGCCTTTTGAAATCCCTATTTGTTACATAAAAGTAGCAAGAATAAGAAGCAAATTAAAGAAGTAACAGTCAAGTGAATGCAGGCAGGTTTACGTGGTACACTAATATTGTTAAGGTTAAGTAGTCACATAGTCTTCGTGGTACTGTAACATATGTATGTCAAGCCGATGTTTGAATGTATACACAGACTGGTTGCTGTGTTTAGATGATGCAATTTCCCTGTCTGATGGCTGCCTTCCAGGAAAACCTTTACTGGCAAGCTAGTGAGCATTTCATTCGTAGTATTGGCTCTTTTAACTCTGCGGCTCTTAGCATAAAAGTGCAAAGCCATTCAAATATCTGGTATTCCTGAATAAACGCGGTGCTTTTATTTCAAACGTACTGCTTGGCTTTGATGTTTCTCCATATCACAGCCACATTTCTGCAGATCATTTGAGTGCCGATTCTGGCTGAAAACACCAGAAAATTTAAGAATGCTTGCATTTCGAACTCAATCAAAACTTTGGACTGGGACCTCGAAGCCATTGCTCACCGTACGCTAAGGACAATCTGACCTAATTTGTGAACTTGAACCGCTTGATTCATTTGGTTCTCCTGTGTGCATTAAGCAAAACTCATGGTTCCTGTTGGTGGCTACCTTGATCAAATTTATTCTATCCCCAGTCGCCATGCGTGAGTTTTTGCTCAAAACAGTATTGTTCTTGTTCCTAGGCAATCCGATCTATCTAAAACTATCGCTGTATTGAAACATCTAAGTAAGTGTGTGAAGGACGGGAAGTGGAATAATGCAAGGTGCGTTTAGTGCATGTGGTTGAAGGTTTAGAGAACTTATTGACCTAGCTAATACAGTCGGGAGGGCTTTGCTTTCCCGTTCGTCAGAAGAAACGGTCGTGCACAACACAGTGCTGCGGTTTCTCAAGTTAATCCGCGAAGAATCCATAAAGTAAACACATTCTAGGTCTAACCTGCTGACAGACTTCATCCTGGGAGGACGAACGAACGGGATGAACTACAACTGGTTCTTTTCATACGTTTTTTTATCACTTCTATAGAACCTTTTATCAGATTTGAGCTCTTTTGACTGGTCCAAAATCAGGAGGAGTGATCTCATCGAGCCTCTGACTACCGCACTCGATGATCTTGAGCTAGAAATTAACTCTTACATGGACTATATATCTGGACTTTCTCTAAACTTTATTCATTCTGATGAATTAATATTAACCGTTGGGAAGTCGAACACCGTCTACAACTTTTTGAAGGTTTCATTTATTTTCCTTATCGAGTTCGGCGAACTAGTATGCTGCTAAGAAAAACCGTCAATTTCGTGTGATAGTTTGTGAGGGATTCCCCGATAACCATGTTTGTCATTTTAATTTATCGAACTCCTTAGGGCCACCGGATGGCTGAAGACCTGTCAGCGGACGGTATTTCGGTTATCTTGGTGCCAGACAGTCACGTCTTTGGACTGATGGCACGTGTGAATAAAGTACGAAAGATTCTTATTATCACTCTTTCAGGTTATCCTGGGTTGCAGTGCTGTATATCCTGATGGATCACTAAAGGCTCAAAGTGGGACATTCGGTGCTATGTTGGCCGCTAAACATTTTTCTATTCCGGTATGCCTTTTTCACTAGACATGTGCTCCGTTTTGTACTATTTTCTCAGACTTTTAAGGACTGTTTCCTACTGAACCCATGTGTGGTTGCTTCGGGGTGTTCTATCTCACCGTTAGACCTATTCGTGGTTTCATGATCCTCTGTTTTACCATGTCTCCTTACTGTAACTTTCCAGTTCGGCCATCCAGACTTAACTTTTACTGCAGACATTTGCTAACCTGTTTGACTTAACCGTCTTCAGTGATGCTTAGGATGGGCCTTCTCCGTGGGGGAATTTTTTTTGGACCTTTTTAAGCTAGGTGGTCTGATATTGTAACTACGTTAGATTTGAAACAATGATGCTCAGACAAGGAACCGAGAGGTTAAGGCTTCCGGTTGTCTTTTCAGCATTGCCCGAAGCACTTGCGGTGTCAAAACTTTACGTACAAACTCTCTTGTCCAAAACGAAGCCACTATCTTCCCCTTTTCGCTGATTATCGACATTTTTGCTAACTTTTGGAACGTGGAGTTTATCATGCTTGTACTGGTGACCGGTAAAAGCTGACATTGACGAGGGTTTACTCACAACGTACTCATCAATACCATCAAAGGTTAGCAAACAATTTTCTAGCTAATTCGAAATCGCCCCTTGTTGGTGGCAGTAGCTCGAAACTTGGTGATATTAAAAGGGTGATAACGTTACCTCTGGAAACTGAAAGATTATTTCACGCTCGCTTACCTTCATTCGTCGGCCGTATCTAAACCCAAGTCTAGTGTTAACTAAGGTTTAAAATTGAGTCGACTTATTCATAGTTTCAATCATACTACTTCATACATGGACCCGTGCACCGTTTTTTGTAACCGATAGTATTCAAAGTCGCGTGGAAGTGATGTTTAAAGGATCTGATTTCAGACAGGAAGCTGTTCACTTTTCCAAGTTTACAACTGATAATCGTAACGGGCATCTTCTTTTAAAGAACCACTTATTTTGCTATTAGTTCAGAACTTACGGTAATTGCAACTAAAAATGCGCTGCAAGACCAATGAAGCAGATGATTGTTGGCTACCGGTTGCTGTGGCAACATCCGAAAACGTATTTAACTCCTGATCTTTTTCGGTCAGGAAAAATTGCTGTTGTGATGATGACCATTAGTGCGCGAGTGTCCGTTTAGTTCAACCACTGGCCCGGTTGCATCCTATTGTCCATCCCGTTTAGCTGCTGGGAGAGCTTTGCGTATTGTTTCCAGACATGTCAAATGCAAATTACTTTTAACTCATTTGGGTTGGATCTCGTTCTTCTATTGTGAACAAATTGGCGTCGTCTAAAGATTATGGCACATGTTATGTCACTTTCGAAGTGGAATTTGTTACTCTTCATCTTATCCCACGACGTTGAGATGGGTAAAATGATAGTCTGTCTCAAGTCACAGACCTCGCCGTCACCTCTCGCACTTATTACTTCATAAAAATAGACCAGTTTTGTTGTGTAATAATTGTAGACTTCCTTATAGGAACCATACCTTGCTACCGCACATTTTCAGTATTGCTTCGGTTATTTCCATCAATTAGAGAAAGAGCCACACAACCCTACCTTGTAGTTATGTGCTCCACCTACCCTCTTTTCCGACCTGTCCTGTGAAGGCCATTTATCGTAGAACTGGCATCTTCGATTATACTGTCAGGCCAAAACGGAATCGTACTCACCATACTGTTTTGGCTGTTGCTGAAGCCAGAAAATCCTGCTAGAGAGTTCTCAACAGTCCGACGTATTGCATATTGCCAATCCTGTGTTTGTTGATCTGTCTGCCAAAATCCCACGTATCCGGAAAAAATCCGAAAGTTTTTATTCAATAAGCTGAGCCTGTATAGCAGTTGGTAGATGCCGAAAATTGCTAAAGTAAACCCAAAAATAATTAGAGGCCAAGTTTTTTTCATCGCCAACGACACAGTTGTCAGTAAGTACATTTCAAATCCATCGCTTTTGGTCTCTTTCCTGCTTCTAGACCTATGTGTGCCTTCCCCCATACAAAATCTCTCCTATTAACTTCAATCTGGTCTCCGTCTCCTCCTCAAACGCGCAATTGACTAACTGTTTAGCGAAGTGTACGCCGGCTGCCTCCCTGGTCACTTCCGATCTCTCTGTGGATTGGCTAGATGCACCGTCGCGCCTGCTGCCAACGGACCTCATAGAGAGGACTGACAGAGCCTGCGAGACCCAATCAAAACTACCGACACCTATTGTTTGGATGCCGAAGTGGGACTTTATTCCACCCGGTTTGACAAGTCTTTTTCTCACAACTGCTGGCGGCCAAGCGCCCTCCTACCTTTATGCAATGGTGCGAGAACTGTTCCATCCCGAGGACATTACCGAATCGATGAACTGGGTTCAAGGCTAAGCTGCAGCACCTTGATACACTTTTCATTGTCGTTCACCCTTCTTGTTTGATTCGACTTTCGTAACTCTGACTCGGGTATCGTTCTACTAGGAGTCTAGTCCAGTTATGTTGCAGATTTTCCAGGGTATTCCTATAGTTCAGAAAAAAACTAACTGAATTTTAATGGTTGTCAGGCGATTGCGATACAGCCTGGAAGCACGAACAGTCACCACCGATCGGGGTGCAAGGATTCTTATATACTATTTGGATTCCGGAAACACTGCTGAACAACCGAAGTCATGTTTCCAGCGCAAAAAAAACGAAATTTTACAGTTAACGAGATTTAGATCTTCCAACCTTTGCTTCCGAAACCCCCAGTCTGTGGCTTTTCAGTTTTTTAGTCCATTATTTAGTGTCATTTCAAATTGCTAAAACTATGGCTACCACGAATTTAAAGCTAGATTTCGGACTTAATCACCTGGTACCCTGCTTCCATTTGGAGCTAGCTCAGACGAGCATGGCTAGATACTAAGAATACAGACTGGTCAGTGACCTAACCTGTTGGCACTATGTCTAATTGAATGCAAACAAGTGGCATCCGACCCCCATCATTGTGATAACTCACCCGTCGTTCGCGCCGATTATCTTTATCGTTGGGCCAACCTAGTGGTGAACTGCACATGAACTGGGTAACAATGAGAATTCCAAATGGTCTGTTTCGCTACCTCTTCACGTCCGCCGTCACTCAAGAGCAAGGCAAATTAAGAACAGGTTCGTTATACACCGCTTCGGTGAAACTGCATTTTTTCCAAAAGTGCCCGCGTTGCTGTTTTGATAGCTGAAAGTCAGGGCCCTATTGGTCCGTGACAGGCATTATTCAGCTGTCTCGAGTTTGCGTGCAGCACGCCCCAGACGACCAGTCACTCCCAACTGGCTGCTGTACCCAATCGCCGGGTGGCCAGAAGGTCTCAGATACATAAGGCAGGGCAAATATAGCCAGGCTGATCCCGTTACTTCCGCACTGTAATAAGTTTTATACTAAATCATCATGGTGGGATAGAAGTCGTTTAGAGAACTGCCAGCTTATGCCCAGTCAGCGTTGTGGTGGTCTTCGCTGTTTTCATTTGCATACGATTTCAGGGTGTGCAAGACTAGGAGGAGTCTCAATAAAGTCGGTATTCGAACTGGACGTGGATGTGCGCACCAGATAATCGAGCTGAGTCGCATTCTGGAATAGTATCATGGCTACCAAAAACGACAGCTGTCTGCTTGTTGATTCGGTCCCTTGGGAATTTCTGTGGCCGATAATGATCAAGACATACTGTTGTTCCACCACTGCGCTAGTTTTCGCCCACGAAAATCTTTCTCACCTGCTCGCTATTTGATTGGGCGTTCGGCAAGGTTGTTTCTTTTTACCCATTCTGTTAAACCACGCTATTGGCTGGATTCTCAGAAGGGCTCTGTATGGTTTTCATGTTAATTGTTTACCCGGATGCTAGCTGACTGATCTCGTTTACGCTTTTGGTATCGCCCTACTGGCCCCAAGCTTTCGTGAGCTCCATTATATGATAACATGCAATCATTAAGTCGGTCCGTTTGTCCATAAACACTGGGAATAACAAGGTATTTTCAAGCTGTATCCTTGACTAGGTGAAGGTGCCCTTCAGATATAATTGTTGTCAGCTCGGAACAGTAGTTTCAGTCACCTCGGGCCAAGGCTGCTGCCGAATGGCCACAGTAAGGACGGCATCCCTCAAAAGTGTCTAGGGAACCGACGCGACACCGTCATTACAAAGATGCGCGTCTATGGGGCACCAATCCGACCAGCTCTCCTATAGACAGTGAATGCTGCGTGGTGCCCGTGGAGGATGATCTATGATGGCAGGTGTTTCATCATGAGTTTGCTCCTTCGCGTGAATTACACCGAATTTGTCTCAAGTCAAAACAATCTGTCATCGCCGCGACAGCATTACGAGGCTATCACAGACCACTGCCCAATAAAGACGGTGAAAGTTGTTTGGGCAGTTCGTCTGCGTCATGAGCTCAGTTTATATGTCTCGATCTTGCGCCGTTAACCATTTAAGGCATCGGTGTAGAGGTTACCCAACCTCTACTCGGCACACTTTTTCAAGACATATACGCATCTGTGACAATGAGTTCGGGAGAGAATCCGAAACGTTAGACCAATAAAAATGTTCCCGTGATCGCTTCCTCCTTTAGAAATGAATCTTGGACTTTCGGTATGCGCTCTTTCTCACCGAAGAAGGGAATGAGTCGAGCTCTCCAGATCCGCTGCCACAAAACCTCACATGTAGACAAACATAAATTATGACATCATCGGGGCCGGCTAGAGCGGGCGTGCTCATAGAACGAGGGTTAGAATATGCTGGCTCCTTAATGTGATCTTATGGTATCACACATGTTTGGCGTGCATCAGAGAGCGGCCTTGTGTTAGTTCAACCGCTGAAAAGCATCTCGTCCCAAAACAGCTTGATTCGGACTGACCATCAGAACGGAGTCACTTTGTCGATTGAAGAATTCGGTAATTGTCATGGCTTGGAAGTTTTCTGACGGAACAACTCAGATCAATTCAACACTGACGATTAAAATACATTGGTTCTCCCTTAATGTCATTTTTATGGCATCCGCTCATGTGAGGCCGAAAACCCTGATTCGTATGATCTTATAAACCGGGTCGTATGTGGCACGCGTAGGAAGGCAGCCTGATTTGCCAACTACAATGTCGACGTCAGTCTTCCGTTATTTGAACTGTATCTGACCACTGGAATAAGATGCGCAAAGGGATAGTGGGGCGAATGCTGTACAAGAACAAAATCACATGCAAGTCACTAGTGCACCCTGCAGCTAGTTGTGTACCTCATCGTTTGCTACAGTCAACCTATCGAATGACAGTCCATTCTGGCCCGCCGGTAAGGCATTCTTGTTTTATGAGAAGTCTCCTGTCTACTATGACTAAGAACTTGTGTAGTGCCAATTCCATTCGCATATACCGTTCATTCGGATCTGCGCAACTATTCAGGAGGAGGGGAACGTCCAGTAAAATGATACTCCTCTAGTTCATTACTAAAATAGCTGTTCCGGAAAGTATTATCGAGTTTATCGTTAATAGCAGTGATTGATCCCATTTTATATATGCCCATCTGTCATTCACTGATTGGGTTACGACTCTGGCTTGTCTTTAGGGTACAGTTTTTCCCATTCTTGATAGCCCTAAAAATGTTACTGTGGTGTAGGCATTATTTTAGGGATAAGGTGGAATTTTTTAGGCTTGCTCCATAAAACAGGCTTTGAAGTTCTGTGTTCTAAGTCGCTTGACAACACACAAATATAGTACGTTGTATGATTTCTGAATGTCCTTAAGAAAATAGGCGACTTGCTCGCTGGATGAAGAGTTTTATTCGTCATTTTGAGGCCTGTTTGCATAAGTCTGGTATGCTATAGCTCTTTCCGATTTTGATTTTGCAGAAACTATCTTTATTTTTTCTTTGTATCCCATTGAAGTCCGTTGCTTTTGTTTTGTCAAGAGTAGAAGATAATACCGCAGTCAAGGGGTGATAATAACAAGACTCCCACGTCACAATTTAGCTGAACAGAATCACAAGCACTGTATTTGTTGTGGTAGCCAGTGTACAATCATTATGAGTGAAACGATGATTAGTTAACGACGTGAACGTGTGGCCAACATTTGCAACACTCATTTTGAAAGCCCATTAATGAGGGACATGCTAGGTCAGCATCATGTCGGCAGCCAGGTCCATAGAACCTTGTTTATCAATAATGATCATCGGGCATGAGTCAATGGTAACGCGTGAGCCCAGAAGCGCTCACAGTCGGAAGTACACTACCATAAAGCAGTTATTCAGAGGTATTCGATGAGGCACCAATTGGTGATTATCTGTTAAAAAAGACATGCCTAACAAAACGGTCGAGGATGTGTCGTGACATTCATTTCAGGAAAAGTGAGTGGATTGGAGCTAAATGAGGTTTGTGGAAATGCCTTTGATATGTGAGAGATGAAAGGGATTAGTAATACCGGAATCGCAGGGATCAGGATAATGGGATGTGCAACCGTATGGACAGGGGGTTGCGGACATAGACAAGACTGAAGTGTTGGGGCGGCACACGTTGGTGGCGTCTTCCATGACACAGTTTCGGATGTCAAAGCTCCTTATGTGGCGGGAGGCGTGTTTAAAGGGGTTGCTGTTGTGTATGGTGAACCGGATCACATCGAAGGGAATTAAAATGCAAGTTGCCTAGTTTTTCAGACATAACTTGGTGCCGTGACGGAAAAATGGCCGATCTACATGAAATATTGATGACAATGTAGGTGATTGTTTCGATTCTTAGCACCTTCATGAACGATATTTCATATGATCTAGACGGTGATTCCACGCTCATTTCAGGTGCGCTACAGTTGGTATCGGAATTGAAGGCCGAATAGATACCACGAAAAAATAAGAAGACGAATTACCCGTTAGCCTACCCGCTGATTGCCCGAGGCGTCCACAGGTGGCGGATAGTGGAACAGCCTTCAGCGAAGGTTAGCTGTAAAATAAGCAGGCTCTCAAGTCTGACGAATAAAGAGTCATGGACCAACAGTGGCAGTGCTACCGGGGCACGGAGGGCTGACGTCCGGCACGCCGACTGCCGTATAAAATACAACTATGACAGCACTGTGACCTAGTTAGGTTCTTGAGACAAAGCGTTAGAGTAGAAAATCTCGAACAAACAACACCACGAGGATATCGCAGACCATCCAAGAAAGCCAGCTGAGGTGGTTTGGACACCTTTGTCATCTGTCTCATGAACTCAGTATTCCATCCTCGATCTTGCACTGTTGCCCACCTGGAGGCGGCGAAGTGGTGGTCAGCTCAATACCTGGCTCGGCATGGTTCGTCAAGATATGGAAATTGTTCTTGTACCTTTAGGTATTTGGTCTTCGTCGCCGGAAAAGATCATGGGTTGAGCTCTCCGACTCCGCTACTGCAAATCATCACGCGTTTTCAGGTACAGTAAGTGGTACCGTCAAGGCCGACTAGATCAGGCATAATCAAAGCCGTACCAAATACAAGTACAAAATGTCACGAAAGGCTAAGGGATGATAATCACACAAGTATACGGGTTGTTTCGCGGCACATTTGGTATGCTCAGATATTTTGTAGATTGTCACATTTTGCGCACACTCCAGGAATTTTAGGCATGATTAGAAACGGTGAACTTGGAATGAGGACCACCTTCAGTTTTGGGGATGAAATAAGCGTCGAAAATATGTATCCAACGACTGAGGTGATCTTAGGCTATGGTTGCCTACTTCAAGTGAGATGAGAAATTGCCCACTGTCGGAACTGATCACCGCAGATAAGGACAAGAGAGCAGCCATTATGCAGAGGTAAGGGGACCACGTTCAGGTGAATTTGACTAACCTCATCGCTATCGGAAAGAGGGGCGATGTTTGGCCATGTGTCGCTGAATCTTGCTTCACTGGCTGCTCAGACATACTGTACCTATGCGCTTAAAATCTCGTACAGGTTGAATCAAACGATTCTGTCGGAGAGCCTCTTGTTTGATGATCGGTTCTGGCTGGGAAAACACGATGGGCCAACGGAAATGATTAATGAAAGAATTTTTGGGGAGATGTGGACATTACAGAGGTCAGTGCTTTCACTAGTGGAGCTGTGAAGATCCTAGCAGCAATAAATATCGAGGAGATAAACTAAAATTGCTATTCCTGGAGCGATCTACCCCGGACGCTTCATTGGTTACTCCCCTTATGCGACCGGGCCGTTTATTGGATGTCGTTATTTTCAATCACCGTCCCTGCACATACTGTGGACCTCGTCGAACATGACAGTTGCCGTTATTTAGTCAGGTTGTGATATTCCATGCGCCTTCGCGCTGCCATCTCGCTTGAACAGCGTGGGGAACGTGACGTAAATTCACTTGCATTTATTTCTTATTATTGATTTTTATTGATGCACTCTCATTGCTAACAGTGCTTAGGCAGGAATTAAAGAGAGTAAGAAGAAGCCCTATTAGGATGTATGAGAAAGATGCTTTCCAGGAAATTTTGAAGGCTTTTAAGAAAAGACGCGGACCGGAAGACTTCTCTTTCTAGCGGCACATTTTCGTCTGAATCTAGGGAAGAGGAAAGACGGACTTCATTCGTTGTAAATGTTTTCAGAGGTAATCATACAGGCGCACCGGAGGACGCAAAAAGCTACAGGGCCGATAACACTGAAATGGGTCATTTGCACGTCCAGAAGTTGCATGCATGGGCCATGCGCTACCCATTTATTCATTACTTCTTACGTTAGGCGTCCTTCCTATCTTCTTCAACGGGCATACTATAAATGACTTCGTAAAGCGAATGTTTCCACGTTATTCGACAGCTAAATTCGTTTCATGGGGCGGAAATTAAAAGTTCGAAACTGTATGAAAGCATAGTGGATACGTGTGTCAGTACCAGCGTCATTGCCAATATTTCGAGTTCTTTGGCAACGGCAGCGCTAGATTTACTGGTCTGCAGTCTATATTTACCAAGCAACGGAAAAGGTCGCTTGATACCTGTGTACAACGCCTTCAGAAAAAAAACGAAACATCACCATGAACGGGGGTGGTAAACGTACAGTAGTTAGTGCCAGTTTGCGAGTGATTGCCAGTCTTTCGTAAATTTCAGAACTTTGTATCATGTAGGCGACACACGGTGTATATCACTTTCGTTCATGTTTTCAATACAAGTTTTCAATACTGAACGTCTTTGTCGTAACGCTCACTAAATTCCCTATTCATAAAATGGTCACTGAGGGAAAGCATAATTAAATAATTGTATTTAATGCCAATACACAGACAATCTAAAAATATACTGTGGGGATCCAACCAGCAGTGAAAAGGAGTATTGCTACAAGTGCTTTTTCAGTAATTGGGATTATTCAGGGGGAAAACTGTCATCTGTGGTATGATAGCAGTCTGAAACGGAAAAGGGTTGGCAAAAGAGCAGTGTGTGTTTTTTTCCGTCTCCCTTCCTCTTCACGGCATCTGGGATTCGGTACCAGACAAGGGTGTATCGGCGAACAGTTGCTCGCTCTCGGCGGAAGAATTCACCGGTCACCGGCTGTGGAAGCAGCACGATTGTCCTCCAGCTAAGACCTGACACAAGGCTCAGAGGCCGTGAAATCCATCGTGCCGGAAGATAGATCCGATTGAGTCGGCACCGAAAATTCGTAGATGTTTTTACTTTAGAAAACCAGTGATAGTTATCTTACACGACAAATAATTTTGCAGAATTGGGATATTCCTGGTTGGCTTATTCTACATTGCAATGGCATTTGCCGAAAAGAATGGTGAGCCCTAATTGCAAGTGCCAGAAGAAGAAGAAGAAGTAAAAGGAAATCGCGGTGACTGTTGCGCTCAGCGGTGTCAAGCTGTTTCAGATTAGTAAGGGAGATAAATGTACAACTGTTTAAAAGCTTAAACAATAAAAATTCCTCATTTAATCGGGGAACCCACAAGTTATCAAGCTTGAAAGCCCACAACATTGTTGATACGTAAAATTTGATGTTCCGGGGGTAACCCTCTTTTAATAGTAAGATGATGGGCTGGGTCTATTTTCCTACGTTCTCCAGCGCGCAGCAGGCTAAATAGAAACAGCCAGAATTCCAGGCCAGGCCCAACGCACATTTTAAAGTGATGGGTTCTAATAGAGATAGGTGTACATTTTCGGAGGATAAATCCGATAGTTCTGCGGGTTTTGGAGACAGAGCTGAATACACTGAAGGATGAAGACGGTGGAAATATAGTTCCGTATATGTAGGCTAGCAGGGATTGTCTTTGAGAACCTCATGAAAAGCAATAGAATATTCAACCTAAAATAAGCATATTAATATAAAACAGAGAGTAAAATTCACTTGAAAACAATGTTTTCGCTCAAGTGAGGATTAAAGCACAGGTCTCCTAAAGGATAAGACATAACGTGAAATAATGGATATCATCGGTATCTGTAGGTATGGGTAAAACGTTGGTTTGAGGTGACAGTGCTGTCTTGACCGGTTGAACGGTATCTTTCAAATAAATATACATCTAGTATATGTTCTAATGCTGCTTTCGAATCCGCCATGATAAAGTCCCCGGGAAGGCCGTTCAAGGCACCGAACACTCGCTTCAAAGAATAATAACTTCGAATATCTGGGTGAGACGAGATTCCTCGAAGTTGGTAGATGATTCCCATGCAATTTTCAATGTGCAGGGCGCAGTTCCGGCTCCTCACCATCCGGTAGGCCTATATGAGATCTCAAGTCCACTGGTAGTCAATGGGAACTAAATTAAACGCATCAGGCCTGGACTCGTACGGTAAAGTATATAGCCTTTCAGAATTTTCTTCGCCCTTCTTTGAACGCTTTCAAATAGCTCCTTATCTTTATCTTTGAACGTTCTTTTGATGGCGAACAGAAACCCGGTCTTATTTTTGGGCGCCCTGAGGCAATGACAGGAGCGCTTCAGGGATGACAAAACGATGATTCCAAAGTACCTTGTTCAGTTATATTTGACAGTCACCTTTCGCTTAGGAAGCACTAATTATTATCTTCTTTTACCCTCTCATTCTTCGTTTTGAACTACAAGTCAACACACTTCTCAAGGTTAAAAATCAACAACCATCTGTCGGACCATTCATTTAATTGGTTTATTTCTTCTTGTATGGTCTGTTCATCATTCTTACATCTCATCGTTCACCATACCTTAATTTCATCTACAAACATGACTCACTTGCTGGCCAGTCCATTGATGCAATCATTGACATAAACTGAAATGAGCAGTGGTCAGAGAACAGAACCCTGCAGTACCCCACTCAAAACTAACACTGGCGTTGAGTTCGCATTGCCGATGCACACCGACCGTTAACGGCCGATTAAGATGTACCGTATCAAATATAGCAGTTGTCCCGTTATCCCACGTCCTCGAAACTGGTACATATACATGGCTTTTTGAAGTCAATCTAAACGATATCGTTCCTTGTGTCTTCATCTAACGATCGGGGACCACTGTTCCATTCAAGAGAGCATATTGGTTAAGCCTGGAGTGGTTTTGTCGAAACTCATGTTGACGAAATCTTTTCTTTGAGCAACTTCCTAGTTGTTTGTTCTACAACTCTTTCCATAACCTTGCAAAAAATATATGCTAGACTCACCGGTCGATAGTTTTAATATTTTTTCTGGAACCACCCCAGTGGATGGGGTATATATTTGCCATCTTCCAATCGGAGGGGCAACTGCCGTGATCGAAGGATGACTGGAAAATACATGCGAGTGGTCCGGAGCTTGATAAACGAGCTCTCTCAGCACTTTTGGTGTAATTGATACAGACCTGGAGGGTTGCCTTCCTTGAGCGCAAAAATTTCACTTCAGCCCAGTTTACACAGGGAAAGATAGGCAAATGTCTTTGAACCCCTATTGGTAACAAGGAGGCTAAGAAAAATCTTCTATACATCAAGAAAATTAAAAAAGAGATTCTTTTACATAATTTGGTCTGATGAAAGCCTCTGACCGCTTCAAAATTTAAAATTTTTAGTTATTAATCGAAGGCTCATTTCTCTTCCTAGATGCAGTTTCGCTTATACGGATACATATCAGTCAGATAACATTACATTTTTGTGGGTTAGGAGACTCAAACTCGGTCTCTGCTTCCTGTTTCGCGTCCAATGTAGCAAAAATAATAATAAATGTTGTATTTACTGCCGGTTTACAGGCATTATCAGACGAAATATTCAGTGGGGATCAGGCTGGCAATGAAAAAGACTCCTGATTATATATCATTAATTGTGTTTTTCGCATCTTTATGTTATTCAGAAGAAAAATTGCTGTCTGCGGAAATATAGCAGTTCAGATCGGGGAAAGGCTAACACAAGTGCAGTTTGTTTCCAGTCTTCCTGTCTTTTTAAGGAACCCGGATTCTGCTCAAGGCAAGAGTGCATCCGTGGTCCGTTGCTTGCTGTATACCGAAAGTCATCGGGTGCAGGCTGCAGAGACGGTGCCATCGCGCCAAAGGTACGACCTGGGATCGGGCTAAGATGTCGGTACTCCTGCGAGCCGGAAGACAGATTTGACCGTGTCAGTACTCAGAATTATTGGAAGCTTTTCTGAATGCAGAAAAGTAGTAATAGTTCTCTTAAACAAAGAATAACTTCGTCTATTTTTATATTCTGTGGTAGTTTATTCCACATGGCTATGGCGTTTACCGAAAAGAACCGACGATGCTTAATTGTGCAAGCTAATGGAAGAAATAAAAAGACATTGCGATGACTGCCGTGCAATGATAAATCTATTAAATTTTCGATCGTTTAAAAGTGTAAAAAGATATAAGATTCTCTTCTGTAATCGGTGGAACCATAAGGGATCAATGTTTAGAAGCCCACAGCATGCTTGATGTGTCAGATTACGGTGCACCGACGATAAAATTCTTTTTGTAAATAAGTGCTGAACCGATTTTATTTTCTTCAGTTCACTACCGCGCAGAAGGCTGAATAGAAACGAGCAGTATTCGAGGCCAGGCTTAACGTGCGTTTTATAAAGGCGGAGCCTAATATTAATAATTTAAAAATTACGAAGGATAAACCCGGTAGTTCTGCGTTCTTTGGAGACAATCAGGGCACAATGCTCTGAAAGATGAAGACCGTTGGAATATGATATGTTCAGATCCTTAACAACGCCAGGTACATTAAGATTGTGGCCATCTATGCTTAGTTGAGGTTGATGGTCGTCGCCAACAACCAAAACGGAGTATTTGTGCCAATATAGGGAAAGGCGACATGTGCAGCACAACTGTGCCTTAAGATCGTTTTTATTAGTTCAAGCACGGTGTCGCGATCTGCCGGCTTGTATCGATAGGCAACTTTTAAATCGTCGGCATAAACAAAGTGTCTACTATTCCGAATAAAACCTGGTGCATCATTGACAAAAAGACAAAATAAGAGTAGGCCAAACAAACAACCCTGAATAACTCCAATCCTCACACGTACGAGGATGGAGGAAACATCGGAGATCTTAAAATATATTGTGCTAGAGCCGAGATAAGAAGATATCAAGTTCACAATTTTACCACACATACCGAAAGAGGAGAGTTTCAGGAGAAGAATGGCATGGTCAACACGATCGAAGGCCTTGGTGAAATCGAAATAAACTACGTAAAGTGCAAAGCCATTATCCCTAGATTGTACAACGTGATCAAAGAAAGATAGCTAACAGGTATCACAAGACCTTGTTTTGAGGAACCCACGTTGGGCCGCACTCAGCAGGCTATTCTCGGGTAAGTGATACATTATCTTATCTTTGATCAATGTCTCCAAGATTTTTGAAGCTGCGGACAGTGTGTTGATTGGTCAAAAATCTTCAAATGACGTAGATTGGTCGTGTTTTTGGGATAGGTAGAATTTCGGATTCCTTTCACACACTGGGAAAGATTTCAATTTCCAGAGCAAGATTAAATATCTTACACAGAATGGATGGGAAAATATCATTAGCATCTGCCTTTATAATACTGCACGGTACGCAAGCTGGTCCAGGACAATGAGATTGCCAAAAACGGCGAACGTCTATGATTACGTCCCGAAGGGTAAAAGTCATGGTTTCTAGGATGGCAACGGCCCAACCCCGGATGGTCGGAAGTGGAGTGGCTGAATTTGCAATAAATTTTCTGGACAAGAAAACGTTAAAACTATCAGCCGTCAACTTGTTGTCGACTATACGATTGCCAACGGCTATTCGAAGGGCAGGATGCCATATTTTTTGATGGTTTCTTATTGCGCGTAAAAAAAGTTTCGCGAAATTAACCGAAGGGTTTTCGACATATTTGACCTCATCGGCTAGCTGCTTTTCTTCTGATAGCCTCTTATCCTGCTCAAAAATACGTCAAATCAAGGGCAGAACCAAAATGTTGCTATGCAAATGGAATCTACGGGAGAGTTTATGCAACCTACGGTGAAAAGATAAAGGGAGATGAACCGTATCCGCGACATTAATTAATTTCTTACGGGGAAAAACAAGAAAAAACTGGATCCAAAACTTCGTACAGCATACCGATACAGGTTTTCACATCCTGACATAGAAAGAAATCAGACCAGTCGTGGGAATTAAGATGTATCAATAATTCTGTTGAAGGGCCTGATGTGCAATCAAAGAAAAAGCTTTATTTTTTGGGAAACGTTACATCAGTTTCCAATTGTAGTGTAGAAACAACGATTTCGTGGTGTGAACTCCCAAGTGGGCCTAAAGATGAAACTGTCAAAGGCAGGTAACCTCTGCAGAAGAATAGATCAAGTGTGTTTGATCCTCGGGTAGGGAAGTCAACAACCTGAGTCCTCATACCGATATCTACGTCCTCGAGCAAGTCCTCGAACTTTATGGGGCCGGAAGGGGCCTTAAACCATTGAATTTCAGGAAGATTGAAATCACCTGCAATTTAGCAATCAGTTGTGGCGTGACATGCTTGTAAGAGACAAAGATCGTAATCCTCACTGGTATTTGGCAGGCGATAGACACAGCTAATGAGTAATTTGAAGCAAACAGCTCTCTTCAACCGTGGCAAATTGCGGATGGTCTAAGGGCTGAAATGCCAGCGTTTGCTTAAACATAGATACAGCTTCCTCCACCATTGCTGTCGCGACTTTTATTTTGAGAATATTAATAACCTAGAAGAGAGAGTTCGGAGTCGGCTACGGAGGGTGTTGCCCTATGTTTCAGTTACTATAACGATATTTGGTCAGTGGACGAAGACCATTGTCTGAAGCAGGGGCATTTTATTGAGCAAGGGTCTGGCATTTAGAACGAACAATTTAACTGTGCAAGGTGGTTGTTTTTTAGGGAGGGTTGCTATGTCGTCCAGTGGTTGACTGTCCACTGAATCTAGGGGGCGGGGGCTCCCGTCCTGTTCTGGAAAAGGTTTTGGGATAGTATGCGCCTGATGTGAGTAAAGGGGAGTAAAATATGGAGGTGGAAATGACAGACAAGGGAACTGAGCACTGCCGCTTGCTATTGGGGCTTGAACGGGAAAACCCTGGACAGGATACTGCAAAGTATTCCTAGTAAAGTGACACAGAAGGTCAGGTAAGTCTAGTAGTCAAGTAGGACCCTTCGTATTAAGAGGCAACTGGGGAAACGGCTGTGGAGAAAATTGGCTGCGGAGTTGGGGATTCAATGCTACGAGTGACACAGAAGCACCATTCTTTTACGAGAATGCTTGCATGTTTCGTTTAGCAGCTGCCGTATGAGGTCTGGGTGTTAGCTGGAAATTCGAGGTACTTGGGGGTATTTTTCGTGGAGAGGCTAAATTTTTGCGATTTTCGAGTGTTCGAGACTTTAGTCGGACTGGTCTTTGAGCTAACAATACGCGTTGGTTACCAGGAGTAACGGGTAAACTTGGTATGCGTGTGTGAATGAGAGTAGTACTGCTGTCTTGAGAACGAATAAGAGAATTACTGCTGTATTGGGATGCCACAAGTTCAATCAAAGTCGGTTTCCGTACGGAGTTAACTAGGATTCAGACTGCGAGGCCGCAGATGACATTAGATGCGATTTGTTCGACATGGCGACAGGAGTAGTCATTTCTCTGTTGCTTGTGGGCAATTTAAAATTTTTCTATTTTCTCTGCATTGGGGTGAGGTCAAGGGAAACTGAAGAAGGCCTTTTTCGACAAAATTCTCTACTAATCTCCTCCTTAGACAGTAGGAAGTAGACTTCTATCAAGGAAAAGAGAATGACTAATATTTGAGCATTACGACTGAGCGAGCGCGTTTGTGAATTCCAAGCCACAGCTTTTCAGAAACACGCGCGCACCTTCGATATCAGATATGTAATTTGGAATATTACGCAGCATAAAATTATGATTGCATTTTTCCGTCCTTCGGTTTTTGAGCTATATATCCCTATGACTTGAAAGGCCTGTTGGATAACTGTGTCTGAGGTACTGGTTACAGTTCTATGAAGCATTAAATATATTATTTCCTCAGACGACGGCCGATTATTGCAGAATGAAGCGTACGCTTGAGCTACCAAAGGATCAAGAGGTTTAAGATGTACCAATAGTTTTTAGAGTTAATAATATCTGGAGAGGGCTGCAAAGTCTCGCATACGCCATATATATCTCCTGGCATTAATCTATTAAGCAAGGATGAAGGGGAAGCTGCAACCTTGCCTCTATTTGTGAGTCGCTTGCGTGACATCGTAAACTACTAAAAGGAATTTAGGTTTACTTAATAAAAAAAAATGAGTGAGTGTTTTACAACAGTATACTTAAAAAGGCTAAAATTGCAGCTAATTTAATACAGTAAATAACAAACGACGAGCCAGGCACAATTTCAAACCACACTTGTGCAAAAGCAACTAATTTATCCAATTGATTATTTGGGCCGGCAAAAATAATATGGGGCCGCAAAAATAACTTTTTTAAACTAACCATTAATAGAAAGTTCCCTGTTAGGGGCAGAAAGTACGGTAAATTCAACCCTTCACTTATCTTTAAAAATCTCTCACGAATAAATGCTCTCACTCCGATAGATTGACCTCATGCCTCCATGATCAGTTCACCACCATTTAGCTCCACGACTAAGCTTGTTTTTTGCCTCCAAGTAGGCTTTTATATAGAAAAATATTCCACTCGAAATTAGCTGTTTTTAAAATCAAATTACGTCAAGATTTAACTTTGAAAGATATAAAGTCCTCATTTACCGTTACCTTCCCAAACTCGCAACATTTGTTCTTTGAATAGGGTCCTCCTGGTATTTCAGGCATTTCCCTTGATATTACTTTGGTTTTTAAATATGGCAACACTACCCTCTGAAGAGTCAATCTTTGCGGCCACTATTCGTTCCCGCCAATTTTTGAAAACCTTGATTTGTTCCTCTGTTTTTGCAAGCCTGGAGATGGTCTACGCGGCCTCTGTTGATTATAGTGGCAGGGCCTGCTGTTTTCGCGAACTTGTTCAGTATCAGTATATTTGAGGGATATTTAGGTGAATTACCTTTGAATTCCCTATTGTACATGCGTGTTGTGGTATCAAAATTAGTACCTCGGTTTATTGCCGAGGCCAATTGATACGAGCCAATGGGTTGGAACATAGTTTAGAAGAAAAGACTATCGCCCTTGGGGGTGGGGGGTGGGGGGTCCAACAGGAGGGACAGAATCTCGGAGGTCACCTGGATCATCACCGAAGGGCGGAATATGCAGTCAGACACTCCCTTGCTGATTGCAGATTCCGCCGACTGGTTTAAAAGGCAGAAATATCCGCCCAGATCGTCCTCGGTCCGTTGTGGTTCAAACCAAGGACGAAAGTTCAGTTACCGCAAGGACTATTCCCGCCAGGTTTAGCTGATCTGAACACTCACGTTGTCACCAAGGTGTGCAGATAGTTAAGTAAGGAACACCTTGGGGATCTCCGCATGGAATAATGGAATAGAGCATGAGCCCTCGTATGAAAATAATAATTCATAAATAGTTGTTACTCCAATATAGCAAGTGGTATTCTAAAGGCTTTATTCTTCTGTCATTGCCCTCGCAGCTTTCAGTTCGTTTGGTAGCACAAACTATTATATCGATCCAACTTTCGCTTAAAAGCCTCTAAGAATTCCGACATAACAATATCCAGAGGAAGATTATTTCCACCGTCAACCACTCTTTTGTAGAAAAATACTTCTGAATGTCCAGCCTAACCCAAGTCACACGTAATTTGAGAGGATCACCTCTCAAATTGGTTTTTTTGCCAACTCAAGGACATCGCCTGGGACAAGACAGCGGTCCTGAACGCGTGATATGCGGAATGTTATTATCAGGTCTCCCTGAAGCTGTCTATAGCGCAAAGGAAAGAGATTGAGATTACACAGCTGGGTTTCATAGGGTTGTGAGGCCTGTCCAAGGACAAGTTTGGTTGCTCGCCTTTTAACCTTTTCGAGGATGTTGAAGTCTTTCGCCGCCCATCGTCTCCAAGCTTGGATAGCAGACAACAACTGCGGCCGCATTAAGGTTCCGAAGACTTTTGCGAAGTAGTCGTAATTGAAGGCTGAAAAAGCTCGTTTGATGAGGAAAAGAATCGACATGGCTGACTTCACTACCTTTGCGCAATGTAGGGAGGGTTTAAGCGAGGGCGTGATCCAAACACCCAGGTCCTTTTGAGCATCCACTTTTTAAATGGTATGCCATTTAGTCGGTTAACCTTGCGAGCCGAAGGATTGCCATCCCCAACTCGTATGATAGACAGATGTTTTAGTTGAGTACTCGGAAGGACACTGTCCTTGGATAAAACTCAATTAAAACGAGTGTGAACTCTTGTACAAATAAGTTTGAATTGTAGGTTAGCAATTGTCGATGACAATTGACACAAATCAGTGTGGTAAAAAAATTAGATTAAAGAGCAGACAGTGAAAAAAACTCCTTTGGCATTTTAATGGACGAGGCATATCTTGAATGGGGTTTGTGGGATTTTAAGGAGAAAAAAACTGTCGCTCCTGGTTGAAAAACATACGCGTTAGGTAGAACCAACATGCTGATGAGAGCGTAGAAGCGTTCAAAACTCTCCTCATTGTTGGAGAAATCAAATAATGACAGATGCTACTTTTTAGCACGGCAGTTGTGATCCCAAATGCGTATTGACTGGCTATAAGCGTAACAGTCAAAGATTTTAGACAGGAAAATCTTCGCAGGCATCATCCGTACGCTTAGGTTTGAACAAGGAAAGGACCGAAGAGATCATGAAGGTCATGGTAGAATTGCCAGAGAAAGCAACCACGATACTCTCATTGCTGATTTCTCAGACCACCAACAGAGGAACCCGAAATGATCGTCAACAGTCCGAGTAGGGTCTACATCGCGACACTGCCCCATGAGGGCATATGAAGGAGCATGGTAGGTTGCTTCTGAGCCTTGTACGAAAGGATAATGAGGGATCCAATAATTGAGTAAGAAGAGATCAAAATAATGCACTCATGGGTACTATTTGGCATGAGAATTTATAATGAATCTGATAGCTGAACAGTTTCAATATTCAGATTGTAATTCTGATGATGGTTATCGGCATTCGAAACGGTGGTTCTTTAAAACGAGCGCGCATTATGGTATAATTGTTTGGTGATTAATTGATAGAGGCATGGTCTATGAAGACATCATTGTTCGTGGGGGACACGATGTATGGAAGATATAATTTGGAGACTGTCTTCTAAATTGCCGATGGTCCTTTCTCGGGGTCATGGAGAATGCTCGCTCTCATTGACTGGCAAGAGCCAGTCCTTTGACCATTTTGGAGTAGATTTAAGTTTGCCTGCAAGTTCTCTTTATCAGCCGCAGTTTGAATGACACACCAACTCTTGAGATCATTGGCAAACATGACAATATCGCAGTCCAGTTCGCTGACGCAATCGTTGCTGTAGACGTTGAACGATATGGAGCTGAGAACAGAGCCTTGGGGAACACCACTCTCAACCTCAACCTTGCTGACTGTTTATCGCTAAGATGGACAGTTTGCAAGCTGCCGATTAGGAAGTTTTCTATCCATGTCAGATGTCTACCTCTTACTCCTTTGTGGCTGGGTTTAAAAAGAAGGCCGTCATGCGGCACGCTATTGAAAGCCTTTTTGAAGTCGATATAGACTGCGTGCACCGTATTTCCTCTATCGACTGTCTCAGTTCAACGTTCTTAACAGAAGAGCAAATTTGTCACGCAGGACATACCTCTACGGAAACCGTGCTGGACCTTGGAAAGAAAATGGTTATATTCTAGGAACTGCATTAGTTGTCACTTAATTATGTTTTCCATAATTTTGCTGCAAATTGCAGATAGGCTGACCGGTCGATAATTTTTTTGCGGAGACCCGGCTTCTACACTTATAGAGCGGCATAATCCATGCGGATTTCTAATTGGCTGGTAGACCTCCGGCCTCAAAGGATGTTTGGAAAAGCGTAGAGAGTGGTTTTGCCAACTCCCTTGCGATCTCTTTCAAGATATTGACCGGTTCGTCATCGGGACCCGTTGACTTAGATTGCTTTAACACTAACAGTTCCTTGAGGACAATAGCTACGGTGAATTGAACAGTCACGACTATTGTATCTAGTTCAAATACATCGGCAGATTAATCGTATCTCGTTTCCTTTGTAAAAACTGTCCGGAAAAATTCTGAAAGATGATCAGCCTTCGCTCCGTGTTCTGTAATGTCTATATCCCTTGTCGGTCCTCAGCAGGGGTATCGGATCCCTGTTTCGTGAACTCTGCCTGAGGGAACCGTAAGACATTTTCGGGTTCACAGGGGCCCAGTTCAGCAGGTTCACTTCGAACTCCCGTCTTTCTCTAGCAATAAGACCCCTGACCCGATTTCTCTGAGTTTCGTACGCATTTAGAGATGCAGGAGTCCCGTCCGTAAGCGATTTTTCGACTACCTCGGCTGTTTGTTAACTTTGATTTTTAAAGCCTGCGTAAGCAATCACGGTCTGTTGGTCAACGTCTTTCTCAAAATCAAACAGTGATTTTCAATGAGTCTGTGCAGTATGTCCCGGAACGTTCCCCAGTCCTCGGTTATGTTTCCAGAGCATAAAGGTTCCCACTGAGTGAGCGTGAGTTTAGCCCTCGTTCCATCAAAATCGCCTCACCATATATTCCTTCTGACTGTTGTGCATCTTTCTGGAATTTAAAATACCGAATGCTCCCATCGCAGGACAACGTGATCACTTTTACCTAGCGGCAGTAGACATAACACTTAGTTGATGCTGTCCTGCGACTTCGTGAGGACGAGGTCCAAAAATTGGCCTGTTGTCCTTCGCGCACCTTTGTTGGAAAAGTGACGTGATGTGTGAGAAGTAGCTTTAGCGTCGTGTTCAGAAGGCCACAATCAAAGGGTAGACCAGAGCTATGTGTGTAGGCTGACCTCCAGTCGATATGAGGCGCATAAAAGTCACCCATGATTTAGGATATCCAACCGTGTAGCAATCTTTTCAATCTCCTCTAGCAGGAAAGCATCGGCTATGGGGTCTCTTCTCGGTGGACGGTAGAGTTTCAGGAAATCTAGACTTGATAAACCTGGTTCTTTTATGGATAGCCATATCTTCGCGGAAGTCAACGCCAGTTTATCCATTTTGTCTAAAAGTGTAAGTTCACTTTTCACATATGTGTGTACGCCTCCTCCTTGATGCCCTTTCCTGTCTTTTCTAAACAGTTGGTAACTAGGCATAATTACCTCCAGGTCATCCACGTGTTGGGACAATCCGGTTTTTGTTAGGGGAATTATATCAAAAGATAGTTCACAGACATTAATCTTCAGCTCGTCGGGCATCGATAATGAACTCTGTACATTGGTGTACATGAACGTTAGTTTTCGGTTTGCCCGGAAAGTGCTTACGGTCGGGCGCGAGCCCCTCTTTACTGCATTGATTTCGTGGTCATCTGGAATGGGCCTGTACCAGGAGGAGAACAATGGACGATGAATCACTTGGTTGTTGAAAATAACCAAATTTTTTCCCCTGCGCTGAGCCGCTGTCTCAGTTCGGTAACAAGTTGACGACGCTTTTTCAGTTCCGCAGGTGAGTAGTTCGTTAAAAAAAACTCCAGGGTTGGAGTTTTATAACTTAAAGCGCCTTGAAAGAATGAGCCTGGCGTCCTGGTTACTGGTCAATATAACTTGAAGAGGTCTCGGACGCGTTGATTCAGATTGACTTTCTGGCCGTTTTCCAAGGTGGAAGGCCTTTTTCAATTCAATTGGCGTATCAGATTCCAGCATATTGTTCAGAAGTTCATGAAAGTGGTTGATGGCTTCGGGATACCGATCTACGGGAGTTGTAGCTGTTGATTCAGGTATTCCCTATATTATGAAGCCTTTTTTCCTGTCGGTGGCATTTTTTTGTGCCTACGACGCTGTTGTCCACTAGCTGGTGGGAAGATTTTACGCTGTACACTGGTGATGACGGAGCGGATGCTGTTTGGCTATATGTTGACTTTGGTCCGGTTCCTTTCAAATTTCAGTGCAATCCTCTGCTTCAACGATTTTTTAATTGCAGGTGGTAGTTTCGGTTGGGGAATCAATACCACTGCTTATTCTTTGTGTGTGAATTGCAGTTTTTCCTGTGGTGGAGGAGGCAATGGTCGAAGCCCCTTTTTCACTTTTTTTGAGGCATCTCTCAAAGTCGGTTGTCTATTAAAGTTTTCCTTCTTGATGTCAGATTGGCGTTTTTGAAGGTTTTTTGTTTTTATATGGACTGTTTTTTTCCTGCGCCATTGAGAATTCTGGTTCGGTAATCGTAGCAGCTGCCGAAGTTGTTGGGGTGCCCATTGTTCGAGTATCAGTAGTTTTGCTTCTAGAAAGACACTCAGTGGACACGTGTGTGACATCTTCTGCATTAGAGTTGCCTTCTAACTCAGATTTTATTTGTCTTATCTCTTCCTCGAGCTGGTTTAGCTTCATGAACAGCTTCTGACAGACACCGCATATGGCATTGTCATCAACAGCATTAATATTAATTTGTGATAGTGCCTGCCACCGTAATGAGGTGACCAAGTGGTTAGCGAGCATGGCCATAGCGCTAGTGGTCGTGGGCTCAATCCCAGCGTGTGGCATGACCTTTGGAATTCGTAGGTGGTGGCTTACGAATTAACGAGTGACTAGGTGTAAGTTTAACTACAAGCGGTTTTACACAAGCAGTATATAAATTATCTACTTCGCTTTTTAAAAATTAATGAAAGGCCTCGGAACATTCTTAACTACATCTGCTAGTGGAAGTTGTGGACAGTATTTTTTATAACAAGTTACTCAATAGAAATTTCACAAGCAGTTATACAGAATATAGATAATGAACGACTCAGCCTTTTTCGTTGATACTCCTCATAAACCTTGACTAACCGGAAGATACTGGATTGAACTGGTAGGCTTAGGCCAGGTCAATATTTTTCGGTAGGTTGCTCAATTTGGAGCACTGTCCTGGTCGAAAAAAAGTCCTCAGAGACCCTGACGAGCCGTAAGAGACTAGATTGGACTGCAGGCTGTGGAGGTCAAGCCAAGATTTCCGGAAGGGTGCTTGATTTAGATAACTATCCTGGTCGAACAATGAGGTATTGAAGGCAACTGGACAAAGTATTCAATTAATTTATTCAATAATTTGATTCAAATAATGTCTGTGGACTGTTTGTTTCAGTGCAAAGACTCGATTGAAATCTTCTTCTTGCTGCTCAACATTTAAACCACGTGGCACAGTTGATAGACTATGCAGTTAGCATGATCGCATCTCCGTGATGATCTCCTGATCTCTACTGTGCCCTCTTCGTTTCGAATCTCTTGTCCATGACGAGCTCCCCCGTTTCATCCCCTTGATGGTTGTGAGCAGTACCTCTGACAAGGATCGTTCCAAACCCTCACACGTTTTCATCAACATCACGGTCCTATCTCACTGCATCGTAGCAATCCTATCAACTCTACGTGTTAGTTTTTTAGGGACGCAGTTTTTCCTCTCATAGTTTTTTTAAACATTGGTTGCTCGCTAAACTCGGCCCCCGATTTCACGCGTAGGAGTTTTTTTAACTGTTTCTGTTATGTATTCAACACAGAAGACTGGTAATAAAAAAGACCTGTACCAAGGACCGGAAACAGCACAAGGCAGGAGTCTTAGGGGACACAGCGGGGTATATTGAAAAGCAGAAATGTCATAGGCTGAAGGGTAACGAAGCAGAACAAAGGTGGTTTGACCGTGCGTACATGCAATTGAAAGTTATATTTTTGCGCGCGGGGCGTTAAACCCAGACCATGTGGGTCACGTACACTGCAGCATCTTTCCTATTTCACCATATATTCTAAAGATTGTTGACTATTTTTTTTAAAATTACGAATCGTTGTGAATCCGATGTGCCTACCATACTACTCATTTCTGTTGTGCGTGGGGTGATCTCACAGAGCAGCAATTATAAACTTTGTATTTATTTTAACCACGGTACGTAGTTTCGAATGATGAGGCCTACTGGGACTTAGGTATATAATTTATTCATAATTGCATGCGGAAAACAAACAGCCATTGGCTAATAAAAAGCGTACATAAGTACACGAAGATAAGTAAAAGTATAGGAAAATGTAGGTTGGCAAATAGCCGGTGAATGAGAGGGTTGAGGTTTGTTGACATATACAATGAATTCGATATAGAAAAAAATCCATGGAAAATTGTAATGAACTGTAGCAATTAGTATTAAATCAATAAAAAACGTTTTAACTGGGACAGGATTAAATTTTTCAGCTGGTGTCATAGTGGGCCCTGTTATACCGATCCAGTTTCTTTCCTAAGGACCTCAACGGAAGCAGACATCAAAACATCCAGAGGCAGAGCATTCCCAGGTTTGACCATACGGTTGGAGCAGAACTTTCGTGTGTGTAGTCTGATGACAGTCACACGTAGTTTGAATGGATGAACTCTCAAGTTCGTTCTTGGGGCTAACTAAAATAAATATCCAGGGACGAGGCAGAAGTCCTGGCCGCGCATGATACGTAATCCTAGTATCAGGTCACCTCGTAGCTGCCTGTAATTTAAGGGAAAAGAGATCAAGATTAGACAACCGTATTTCAAAGGGTAATGGGCCCTTTCCGGTCGCAAGTTTGGTTGCACGCCTCTGGACTTTATCCGGGTCCTTAGTGTTCCAGGGTCTCCAAGCTTGAATATCGAGCTCCAGCTGTAGTCGCACGAAGGTGCGAAAGACTTAAGTGAAGCAATCTTCTTCAAAGACCGAGAAAACATGCTTGACAAGGTACAGAACGGACATCTTAAATTTGGCTACCTTCGAGCAATACAGCGAGAGTTTAAGTGAGGTCGTGATCCTCCCTCCCAAGTCCTTCTGCGCGTCTCCTTTTGCATTGGTATGCCAGTGAGGTAGTAATCAATGGGGTTCAGCGTGCTTAGTCTGCCGGATCGTAGAATAGTGCATTTGTTCTCATTGAATGCCAAACAGCCGGTACCTCGACCATTGGTGAAAGCGGTTCAGGTTCGTCTGAAAATGCTCTACGTTAGCTGCAACTCGAATGACGCTGCATAGCTTAATCATATCCGCAAACATGGCAACATCACAATGCAGTCCACTGAGAGTCGTTGACATACATAAGGGAACGGAATAAGGCCAATAATGGAGCCCTGTGGAGCACCAATTTTGACCGCAACCTCTGCCGGTCGCTGGTCATTGACATAGAAAGTTTGAGAGCGGTCAAATAGGAAGCTTCGGATCCGCTTCAGAAGATTATCCTAATACCTGTTTGGCTGAGTTTGTGCATGAGTTGCTGACGTGGGACACTATCGATTGCCTTTTTAAGGTCAATATAGGCTACGTGCAGTGCAATTCCTTCGTAAACTGTATGTTTCCAACATTCCAAACAATACAGCAAGTTCATCAAGCAAGACCAGTCTCTTCGGAATCCATGCTGCGTATTTGATAATAGTTTATGCTGCTCTAAGAAGTGCACTTACTCTCGCTTTATTATATTTTCTAGGATTTTGCAGCAGATCGTGGTTAGACTAATTGGACTGTAATTATTTGCGGAAACCTTGCTGTCACATTTATATAGCGGTGTGATCTATGCAGTTTTCCAATCAGTAAGTAAACATCCGGCTTCGAGTGAGGTTAGGAAAAACATGGCCAACGGATTGGCCAGTTCCACAGCCAGTTCCTTTAGTAACTTGGGCGGTATGTCATTTGGGTTCGGTTATTTTGAATCATTCAGTGCCAACAGCTCTTTATGAGCATTTTCTTCGTCCAATGATACAGCCTCGATGATTGGACCTTCATCAAATTTGTAGTCACGAATGGTAAATGCGCTTACAATCGTAAAGATGGATTTAAAAATTCTGAAAGGTTCTGCACTTTTGCTCCATCATCACTACCCTCTACGTTTTCGCTAGTCTTCAGTAGGGGAATGGGGTCTCTGTTTCGTGTGCTTCTCCTAATCGCACTCTAGAATAACTTCGAATTTTCTCCTGCACGTCTCAATAGATTTTTTTTCTAAATCTTGCCGTGCCCTGAAGATAAATTACTTAAATTGATTCCTATCTGCCTTGTATGCGTTTATTGCCACAGGATTTCCAGCAGTGAGCCATTTCTTCCACAACCTTCGTTTCGTATTCACTTCTTTTTCCAACGTTTGATTCAGCCACCGAGGTTTGTTGTTCAATCTCTTGCGTGAAATCGAGCAGTGGTTTGTGAGGAGAATATGCAATTACTCGTGAAACCACCCCTAATCTTCGGTTTATGCTGTTGAGTTTGACCTTCATTTGATCGATGTCACTACGCCTATGGCTGCCACCGTTATATGTCATATCCTAAATAAGTTCTGAAGAAGAACCCAGAGACTTTAAAAAAGTTGTTTTTCAAATCTACAACGTCATTTTGAAAGCATGCAGTACTGTTATGGCATTTTCTACAGCTTTGATGAATTGCAGTGATGGGTTCCGATTGGTTGTTTACAAACAACGGGCTCCGTCTACGAAGATTATATGTGATTCGGGTGCATTTTAGGCACTATTACATCATAGTCTCGTTCAAATAATGGCTGTTTGGACGCAGATGGTTAACGCCACATTTAGGCATAAGGAAATTCATAAACCATTTCTTGGACCACGTTTGCGCTCAGTGCCGATTATCTTGAAGGACTTTTTGAGTATACGCAGATTAAATGACTTGCCAGAGCTAGAAAACCTCGGAAAACATGACCTTACTGTAGTCGAGTTCCCGAAGGCGTTCATAAACCTTAACAATGAAGAGTAAGTGCCCGAGAACCGAGGAATACATGTAGTCAAATTTGTTCATTTCGCTTTATTCTCTCCAATATATTACGCCTTACCTTCTAGCAGTCAGCAATGCCCTCATTAAGTTTAAAATCTCTCTGAAAATGGTAAGAGTGTTAAGTTTATAAAAAAATATAGTTGATGCGGCACACTGCCAAAGGCTTTATGAAAAAGGACGCTTGCCACATTTACGTGAAAGCCCACTCGTACAGACCTAAAAAAATTCAGAAGAGTAGAAAGACACAAACTTCTTCAGTCAAACCATGCTGAAAATTCGGTAAAATATAATGTTCCTCCCAAAATGTTAGTATATTGCGCTTTATGAGGACTTCCATTATGTTGTAATCTATTTAATTTTAGCCTTTATTTCCAGAGCTACTTATTTTCACCTAGCCACCCTCATTATATACAGGACATACTTTGCCTGACTTTTACCAGGAGGAGAAGCTTCTTGTTTCCATTGAAAATTTGAAGAAAGGAGTCAATGCCAACTCTGCCAGTAATTACTGAACTATCATTCCAGAAATATCCTCGGCTCCAGGAGGTTTATCTGGCTTCGTTTAACTGGGAAACCGTCTTATTTCTTAAACAACAAGGCGAGGGTTTCATTGAGGGCAGTATCTTTAACCATTTCAAATTCCGGATTATCTTCAGGAGTTTACCATTTAAAAACTGATTTAAAATACTGGACCAGTATTTGGGCTCTCTGTGGCTCCTCGGACACTACGGCTTCTTTCTATCGTTTACATTAGAAATCTCGTCGCTGTGTTTCTTCCTTATATGGATGTACCCATAAAATTTCTTGGGATATTTACTGACTTCTGTTGTCAGTGGGCACTCGAAGGAAGTTCTTGCGATATGCAGTTACTTGCGGTATTCATGATTGTCCCTTATATTCAAAAAATATACACAGAATCTTGAACCTGTTAGTATTTTGCGGCCCATTATTCCTTTTTATAATATAATAGGTTTATTGATATAGCACCTCTTAAATGCCGCCAATCTCCTAAGAGCTCAGGAAAACCTAAAACAATCTCATTCTTTCTATAGAATTTAGAATTAAGAATTTTTTTATTTGGTTAGCACCGGCAAGGCACTGTCTAAGCAAACATTAGTAACGAAATAAAGTTATGACAATGTGTGCAGATAAAATGTACAAATACATAACTTGTCCTGCTATGCCAACAGTTAGCGATGTTTTAAAATTAATGGTGAATTAGAAAAAAATAGGCAGTGAAAAAAACTCCTACCATAAAAATGGAGACAGAGTTCAATAGGCCTTCATTTTTGAATAGAATGTAGGAGAAAAAACTGCTTTGGAAAAAATGGTCAGGTGGTAAAGTAGGGTACTACGGTAGTAGCATTTCAGAATGAGATAATGAAACGTCGAGGTGATTCGTTCTTGATCACTTAGGCATATGAAACATAATCTCACGAAAATGCGTCAATGAACTTAAGTCCTCAGCATCTTAGTATCCAGAAATGAATTCTGATGATGGTTAGTATCCAAAGAAACGGTGGCATTTTAGATTGCGGACCACCGAATGTGAACGTCCGAATGACGTCCTCGTTTGGATGACTGGTGATATAAGGAGACATCATAGTTCATGGGTGACTCGAGGTAGCGAAAATATAGTTTCAAGTGTCACTTAAATTCCCGATGGTCCTTTCTCCGAGTCATGGGGAAAGCTACTGGGAAAAGATGAAAAATAAAAGGTTAATAGAATCAGTGTTAAGATAAATGTGCAGTCTTCGCTTGAATGCAGATAGACTAGTTAACGACCTAATTTCAATTGGCAAGTTATTCCAAAGAAAACTATACCTAGAAGCAAAGAAGAGAGCGTTTACACGTGAAGGATGCAGGGGGAGGTATAATAAGTGCAGAATTTCTTAGGTTATAAGGAAGACTAACGGGGGTAATGATAGAAAGCTTGGGGCGAGTTGAACTATTTTTTAGTCGGAAAAGGAGACAAAAGCCTGCTTCAAGTCTCCTGACCCAAAGAAATTTTAGCTTGATTAGCTGGCATCTTGTTGAGTAGGAAGTAGTTGAAAGAGTCGGAAATAGGAGATTTTTTGTGAAATGTCTTTGGACATTTTCAATTTTTGAACGGCTAGATTCATTCATTAAACCGAAGAAAGGACAGCAAAATTCAAGAATGGGAAGTACAAACATACGATAAAGTCTTAATTTAATTTCAGCAAGGTAGAAATTATAAGAAATAAAGCCGCAAATCTGAGCAGCTTTGGCCGTAATTCTATCGGCATGAGGCGTAAGATCTAATTTATTGGTGTAGCTTAAGCCCAAATCCTTGATGGAGGAACATTCAATCATAGGGCAACCTTCAAAAATAAGAGGTTGCGGCAGCCTTACAGGCCCAAAACTCACGTAGCGACACTTAGTAGGTGAGAACTGCATGAGCCATGTGGAGCTGCAGGCCAAAGGAGCGTCTAAGTCTGAATGAATTTGTTCTAGGCACCGCTCGGTCGTAGAGTTAGAGAAGGAATACACGCATTTGAGGTCATCAGCATAAATAAAAGATTGAGAATGTTTAACTATCGATGAAATATCATTTATATACAGTTAGAACAACGGCAGTTCGACCGTCGATTTTGACGAGGTCCGCCGTATGCTCCACACCAGGTGGTGCAGGGACGGTGACTTGCGCGTGAATTAGTTTAAGTGATAGTAGCCTTGCGCTGCAGCTACCGCACTCTCTCCTCCTCCCCCACCTGAGCCCGGTGTCAAGACAGAGTCAAGAAGACCGGAGATGGAAGAGGGCGCATGTAGCTGGCGCGGCCGGAGTAGCCCCTGGGCGTGCCACCACACCTGGCTCGGATCCCACGGAGTGGGAGTGCCATAAAGGCCACATTAAGAAGGAGCCATTGCAACCTGACTCTCAGTCCGCCAGTCAGCCACTCCACACAAAACACACATTAGGCTGACCACGCGGTCCGAGTTATCCCGTCAGTTGGCAACCTTCCAAGCCACGGCTTTTAGCGCACCGTGATAGTTTCAAGCGCGTCAGATTGTTTATAGTGAGGAAAATACGCTGAGCTGTCGACCTCACTCCCTGCCCCACCCCCACAATCAGACCACTGTCCGAGCCGGTCAGTTGTCTGATGCAGAAGCGGGCGCAGCTGCTGGTGACCTCGTCTATGTGTACTACGTACACGACCTGGCCCCCCAAACACAAGCACCAGGATTTCACACAACAGGGGGTTGAACGACTTACATCTTACATGTGTGAGATAGCCAGAGATCACGTTAAGAAGGAGCCATCGCAGCCTGACTCTCAGACCACCAGTCAGCCACTCCACACAACACACATTGGTCTAACTGCGAGGTCTGAGTGTAATTGTCGGTTGGCAACCTTCCAACCGCGGCACTCAACGTTACCGCACTCTCTTCTCCTCCCCCACCTGAGCCCGGTCTCATGACACAATCAAGAAGACCGGAGATGGGAGAGGGCACAGGGGGCTGGCGCGGCCGGAGCCGCCCCTGGGCGTGCCACCACACCTGGCTCGGATCCCACAGAGTGGGGGTGCCATAAAGACCACATTAAGAAGGAGCCATTGCAGCCTGACTCTCAGTCCGCCAGTCAGCCACTCCACACAAAACACACATTGGGCTGACCACGCGGTCCGAGTTATCCCGTCAGTTGGCAACCTTCCAAGCCACGGCTTTTAGCGCACCGTGATAGTTTCAAGCGCGTCAGATTGTTTATAGTGAGGAATATGCGCTGAGCTGTCGACCTCACTCTCTCCCCACCCCACAGTCAGACTACTGTCCGAGCCGGTCAGTTGCCTGATGTGGGAGTGGGCGCATTAGCTGACGTCGGCGTACCCGTCTTCGCGCGCCACAGCACGACCTGGCCCCCATAACGCACACGCCAGGATTCACAAACTCAGGGGATATGGAGCAGCCATCGCCGCCTGACTCCCAGTCCACTGGTCAGCCACTCGACACACACAGCACATACACTGAGCCAACGGCGTGGTCTGGTGGAAGCGTCAGATTGGCAGACTTCCCAGCCACGGTTTCTAGGAAACCGTGATATACTCTGGTAAATGGTGATTTTGAGGGTGTTGTCGATGTATTGGTGTAGGTAGTGTGCGCTGATGTAGCTTAAGCCTCCGGTGGTTTACCGGAGGTTGTCGTGGAGGCGCTAGTGTCTAATAGGCCCATGCGGTGTGTAAATGTGCGGGAGCAGTGAGGGCAGTGAAGGCAAGCGCTTCGACTGTATGTCGGAGCCCCAGGCACTGGTTCATTAGCCTCCGTGTGATGGATTCGCAGGTGACCGACCAGGACGATGCGTGAGTTGAATGTGCGGGCGCTATGTGGGCAGGAGAAATCCGTAGAGGTTGGTAGGATGTCATTCATGGTAGTGGTGTTTGCAGGGGCTCTAAGATTGGCAGGAGCGGAGGGTGTGTATGGTGTATTGGTCTTGTCAGCATTGTGGTGTATTCCGCTGTCATGGATGCGCATGTGACCGAATAGTCCCATGCGATGAGTGACTGCGCAAGGACAGTGAGGGCAGTGGAGGCGACGATCTCTGCTGTGTGATGGTGCTCCAGGCACTAGCTCACCGGTCTCTGTACGATGTATTCGCAAGTGACCGACCAGGCCGATGCGTGAGGTGAATGTGCGGTCGCATTGAGTACAGCTTAGGAGAGATTCCCCATCGCTGATGGTGGTGGTGGTGGTGGTGGTAGTGAAGGCGAAGGCGGTGATGGTAGCGGTGGTGGGGGTAACAGGCGATGAGTAGATGGATGTGGTCTCTATGATGTTAGGAGTAATGGAATTGATGCCAGGAGTGAGGGTGGGGGAGTCAGAAGGACGGTTGGTGAATACCGTGGCGATTCCACACGGAGGCCTGCAGCCGGCCTACGGACTGACTAGCTTTGGAGATCCCTTGGGAAACCTCGTCATCGATTCTCGTGTTGCGCGACATAGTGCTTTCTAGATAAGTGAAGGTTTCCACGTTTTTTAGTTGAGCACCGTTGACATTGATTTGAGGGGCATTGTATTCCGTGCTGGTTGGCGGCTGGTGAATAACAGCCCTTTTGGCTGTAATGATTATTACTCCAAAATTGGCGCAGCCTTCGGCAAAGAGGTCCATACTCCTTCGCATGTCCTCCTCCGTCACGGTGTTAAGGGCGCAGTCGTCCGCGAAGAGCAACTAATGGACTGTAGTCGTAGACACGTGCGTTGGAGCCTGGATACGCCGACTGTTTAGAAGGTGCCCGTCAGTTCTGTAGACGATGCGGATACCAGGCTGCTCATCACGGTAGGCGTCCATCAGCATAGCCGAGAACATGAGACTGAAGATGGTGGGGGCTAGTACGCAGCCCTGCTTCACTCCGTTGGTCACTGCGAATGCTTCGGATACCGTCCCGTTGTCAGTGACACACGCCGTCATCCCGTCATGAAGCTGACGCACCATGTGCGTGAACCGCTCAGTACAACGAAATTTCTGCAAGACTTTCCATAGTCCATCACGATTTACCGTGTCAAAGGCTTTAATTAGATCCACGAAGGTAGTATATAGGTGAGTTCGCATCTCCTGACACTTCTCTTGTAGCTGGCGGGCGGCAACGATCATATCGGTTTTCCCGCTTTGTCGGCGGAAGCTACATTGGCTTTCCGGGAGAAGGCCCTGCTTTAGATGACCGTTAAGACGATAGAGAAGGATACGGGTAAAGATATTTCCAGCGATTTTGAGCAACGAGATTCCTCTGTGATTATCACAGAGTTGCCGGTTCCCCTTCCGTTTGTAGAGATGGACTATGGTCGCGTCTTTGAAATCCTGAGGAACTTGTCCTTGGCGCCACATCTCCTGGAAGAGTGTTGTGAGTTCTGCCATCAGCCGGGGCCCACCGTGCTTGTAGACCTCCGGTGGGATTGCGTCTGATCCCAGTGCTTTACCGCTGGAAATCTGCTGCACGGCCCGGATGGTTTCAGGAAGGGAAGGCGGCAGATCCAGGTCATTGATCGTGTCCACTTGAGGGAGCCGGTAAATGGCAGCAACGGAAATGGCTGATGAGCAATTAAGGACATTTCTGAAGTGCTCGGCCCAGCGCTTCAGAATTTGCGATTTCTCTGTCAGCAGTGTTGTGCCGTCAGAGCTGAGCAGCGGTGCGGTCCCCTTGATACACGGGCCATAGATGGCCTTGATGGCTTTGAAATGTTTTTCATTTCATTGTGGTCCGCATACCCCTGGATTTCCTCAGCCTTTCGGATAATCCACGCATCCTGCATCTCTCTCAGCCGTTGTTGTACAAGGCGCCGGCATCTGAAAAAGGCTGCTTTGGTGGCGTCAGTCCGAAGGTCCATGTAGGCTTTGTGTAGTCAATTCTTCTGCGCGAGTAAGTTGCTTATGTCGGCGTCATTGTCGTCAAACCAGTTCTGGTGTCGAGGGAGGTGGACTGGATGACATTTCACAGTTGACACCATCATGTCTCAATGGTAGTGTTATCATCTGGAGCATGAAGGTCCTTCAGTTTCTTGGTTATTTGGGTGCTGAAATCAAAACAGTGAGAAGGCAAATTTAATAAAAGGGTATTAAACTTACATGGCGGCCTCTTACCTTGAGGCCTTCGTCGGGGTTGCAGTCGGAGCCTCATCTGGGAGATGACGAGGCACTGGTCTGTCCAACCATCGGCATCGAGGATCGCCTTGGTTACCAGCACGTCCTGTCGATCTCGCCTCCGGACGAGAACATAGTCCAGCAGATGCCAGCGCCGCGACCGAGGGTGCATCCACGTGGCCTTCGCCCGCGTCGGAAGGCGTAAGAAGGTGTTGGTCAGCAGGAGACGGTGTTCCGCACACGTGCGCAGAAGAAGGAGGCCGTTATCGTTACAGCAACTGAGACCGTGGGGACCCAGAACTCCCTGCCAGGCAGCATGGTCCATCCCGACGCGGGCATTGAAGTCACCAAGGACAATTAACTTGTCCTCTTTCGGCACAGTCACCAGCAAGGCGTGCAGGTCCTCGTAGAATTTGGTCCTTCGCCGCATCAGAGCTTGTCATTGGGGGAGCGTAGGCGCTGATGATGGTGGCAAACTGGTCTCACCAAAGAGGCAGGCGGAGGCTCATCAGGCGATCATTGATATCCTTCGGCAGACTGGGCAGACGTCCCACCATGTCGTTATGGATGGCAAAGGCAACACCAGCATTGCGTCTTTCTGCCATTGGCCGGCCGCTCCAAAAGAAGGTGTAGCCGGCCCCCACCTCCTCCAGCTGACCCTGCTCAGAGAATTGGGTCTCGCTCAGAGCAGCATTGTCCACCTTGTAGCGCGCCATTTCCCGAGCGACTAGCGCCATCCTCCGTTCCGGCTTGTTGCTCCTAGGATTGTCTAAAAGGGAACGAACATTCCAGGCTGCTAGTGTGAGTGGACTCACCCGAGCAGCCTGAAGAGTATGGCGAGGGTGATGGGG
The DNA here is from genome assembly GCA_017591395.1 of Schistocephalus solidus. Taxonomy (NCBI): domain Eukaryota; kingdom Metazoa; phylum Platyhelminthes; class Cestoda; order Diphyllobothriidea; family Diphyllobothriidae; genus Schistocephalus; species Schistocephalus solidus. The sequence goes on along the minus strand of WEDG01003389.1, from coordinate 6,825 downwards.
ACGGGGAATATTGTTGTTTGTTTGAGTTTTAAGACCTTGGCCGGCTGCAGACACACACTTTCATCATATTCCCGATCACAACCGACAAAAACAACGAGCCTGAGGCTCAATGGTAGAGTGTTCGACGCAAATACCCAAGGTCGCAGGTTGAAATCCAAGGTGTGCCACACTTGGGATTGGGTATGACTGGCTGATGACGGCTAATAAGCCAGAAATGGCCATCCTCGTCCCCCTTGTCTTTGTCGGTTCAACATTATCAACATATGCTACACGTCGCTATGCGACTGCCTGCGAGGGCTCTAGTCCGAGCTCCAGGGCACAACGGAACATACTTGTTCCTTAAGCAGATCGGTAAGCAACACACTATCATCATATTCCCGATCGGAACCGACAAAAACAACGAGCCCGTGGCTCAATGGTAGAGCTTTTGACTCAAATACCAAAGATCGCGGGTTCGAATCCCAGGTGTTCCACACTTTGGATTGGGTATGACTGGCTGATGAAGGCTAATAAGCCAGAAATGGCCATTCCGGTCTCCCTTGTTTTTGTCAGTTCCATATTATCAACATATGCTACACGTCGCTATGCGACCACCTGTGAGGGCTCTTGTCTGAGCTCCAGGGCACAACGGAACATACTTGTTCCTTAAGCAGATCGGTGAGCAACACACTAACATCATATAACCAATCGCAACCGACAAAAACAACGAGCCCGTGGCTCAATGGTAGAGCGTTAGACTCAAATACGTAAGGTCACGGGTGCAAACCCAAGGTGTGCCACACTTGGGATTGGGTATGACTCGCTGATGACGGCCTATAAGCGAGAAATGGCCATTCCAGTCTCCCTTGTCTTTGTCGGTTCCTCATTATCAACATATGCTACACGTCGCTATGCGACCGCCTGTGAGGGCTCTAGTCTGAGCTCCAGGGCACAACGAAATATCCTTGTTCCTTAAGCAGATCGGCGAGCAGCACACTATCATCATATTCCCGATCGTAACTGACAAAATCAACGAGCCCGTGGCTATATGGTAGAGCGTTCGACTCAAATATCAAAGGTCACGGGTTCGAATCCCAGGTGTGCCACACTTGGGATTGGGTATGACTGGCTGATGACGGCTAATAAGCCAGAAATGGCCATTCCGGTCTCCCTTGTTTTTGTCGGTTCCACATTATCAACATATGCTACACGGCGCTATGCGACCACCTGCGAGGGCTCTAGTCTGAGCTCCAGGGCACAAGGGAACATACTTGTTCCTTAAGCAGATCGGTGAGCAACACACTATCATCATATTACCGATCGCAACTGACAAAAACAACGAGTCCGTGGCTCAATGGTAGAGCGGTCGACTCAAATACCAAAGGTCGCGGGTTCGAATTCAAGGTTTGCCACACTTGGGATTGGGCATGACTGGCTGATGACGGCTAATAAGCCAGAAATTGCCATTATGGTCTCCCTTGTCTTTGTCGGTTCCACATTATCCACATTTGCTACACGTCGCCATGCGACCGCCTGCGAGGGCTCTAGTCTGAGCTCCAGGGCACCACGGAACCTACTTGTTCCTTAAGCAGATCGGTGAGCAACATACTTTCATCAAATTACCGAACGCAACCGACAAAAACAACGAGCCCGTGGCTCAATCGTAGAGCGTTTGACTCAAAGACGAAAGGTCGCGGTTTAAAATCCAAGGTGTGCCACTCTTGGGATTGGGTATGACTGGCTGATGACGGCTAATAAGCCAGAAATGGCCAATCCAGTCTCCCTTGACTTTTTTGGTTCCACATTATCAACATATGCTACACGTCGCAATGCGACCGACTTCGAGGCCTCTAGTCTGAGCTCCAGGGCACAACGAAACATACTTGTTCCTTAAGCAGATCGGTGAGCAGCACACTATCATCATATTCCCGATCGCAACTGAGAAAATCACCGAGCCCGTGGCTAAGTGGTAGAGCGTTCGACTCAAATACCAAAGGTTGCGGGTTCGAATCCAAGTTGTGCCACACTTGGGATTGGGTATGACTGGCTGATGACGGCTAATAAGCCAGGAATTGCCATTCCAGTCTTCCTTGTCTTTGTCGGTTCCACATTATCAACATATGCTACACGTCGCTATGCGACCACCTGCGAGGGCTCTAGTCTGAGCTCCAGGGCACAACGGAACATACTTGTTCCTTAAGCAGATCGGTAAGCAACGTACTATCATCATAATACCGATCGCAACCGACAAAAACAACGAGCCCGTGGCTCAATAGTAGAGCGTTCGACTCAAATACCAAAGGTCACGGGTTCGAATCCAAGGTGTGCCACACTTGGGATTGGGTATGACTGGCTTATGACGGCTAATAAGACAGAAATGGCCATTCCGGTCTCCCTTGTTTTTGTCAGTTCCACATTATCAACATATGCTACACGTCGCTATGCGACCACCTGCGAGGGCTCTAGTCTGAGCTCCAGGGCACAACGGAACATACTTGTTCCTTAAGCAGATCGGTGAGCAACACACTATCATCATATTCCCGATCGCAACCGACAAAAACAACGAGCCCGTAGCTCAATGGTAGAGCGTTCGACTCAAATACGAAAGGTCGCGGGTTCGAATCCCAGGTGTGCCACACTTGGGATTGGGTATGACTGGCTGACGACGGCTAATAAGCCAGAAATGGCCATTCCAGTCTCCCTTGTCTTTGTCGGTTCCACATTATCAATATATGCTACACGTCGCTATGCGACCGCCTGCGAGGTCTTTAGTCTGAGCTCCAGGGCACAACGGAACATACTTGTTCCTTAAGCAGATCGGTGAGCAACACACTATCATCATATTACCGATCGCAACCGACAAAAACAACGAGTCCGTGGCTCAATGGTAGAGCGGTCGACTCAAATACCAAAGGTCGCGGGTTCGAATTCAAGGTTTGCCACACTTGGGATTGGGCATGACTGGCTGATGACGGCTAATAAGCCAGAAATTGCCATTATGGTCTCCCTTGTCTTTGTCGGTTCCACATTATCAACATATGCTACACGTCGCTATGCGACCACCTGCGAGGGCTCTAGTCTGAGCTCCAGGGCACCACGGAACCTACTTGTTCCTTAAGCAGATCGGTGAGCAACATACTTTCATCAAATTACCGATCGCAACCGACAAAAACAACGAGCCCGTGGCTCAATCGGTAGAGCGTTTCGACTCAAATACCAAAGGTCGCGGGTTTAAAATCCCAGGTGTGCCACACTTGGGATTGGGGTATGACTGGCTGATGACGGCTAATAAGCCAGAAATGGCCATTCCAGTCTCCCCTTGTCTTTTGGTCGGTTCCACATTATCAAAATATGCTACACGTCGCTATGCGACCGCCTGCGAGGGCTCTAGTCTGAGCTCCAGGGCACAACGGAACATACTTGTTCCTTAAGCAGATCGGTGAGCAACGAACTATCATCATATTACCGATCGCAACCGACAAAAACAACGAGTCCGTGGCTCAATGGTAGAGCGGTCGACTCAAATACCAAAGGTCGCGGGTTCGAATTCAAGGTTTGCCACACTTGGGATTGGGCATGACTGGCTGATGACGGCTACTAAGCCAGAAATTGCCATTATGGTCTCCCTTGTCTTTGTCGGTTCCACATTATCCACATTTGCTACACGTCGCCATGCGACCGCCTGCGAGGGCTCTAGTCTGAGCTCCAGGGCACCACGGAACCTACTTGTTCCTTAAGCAGATCGGTGAGAAACATACTTTCATCAAATAACCGAACGCAACCGACAAAAACAACGAGCCCGTGGCTCAATCGTAGAGCGTTTGACTCAAAGACGAAAGGTCGCGGTTTAAAATCCAAGGTGTGCCACTCTTGGGATTGGGTATGACTGGCTGATGACGGCTAATAAGCCAGAAATGGCCAATCCAGTCTCCCTTGACTTTTTTGGTTCCACATTATCAACATATATTACACGTCGCAATGCGACCGACTTCGAGGCCTCTAGTCTGAGCTCCAGGGCACAACGAAACATACTTGTTCCTTAAGCAGATCGGTGAGCAGCACACTATCATCATATTCCCGATCGCAACTGAGAAAATCACCGAGCCCGTGGCTAAGTGGTAGAGCGTTCGACTCAAATACCAAAGGTTGCGGGTTCGAATCCAAGTTGTGCCACACTTAGGATTGGGTATGACTGGCTGATGACGGCTAATAAGCCAGGAATTGCCATTCCAGTCTCCCTTGTCTTTGTCGGTTCCACATTATCAACATATGCTACACGTCGCTATGCGACCGCCTGCGAGGGCTCTAGTCTGAGCTCCAGGGCACAACGGAACATACTTGTTCCTTAAGCAGATCCGTGAGCAACACACTATCATCATATTCTCGATCGCAACCGACAAAACAACGAGCCCGTGGCTCAATGGTAGAGCATTCGACTCAAATACGAAAGGTCGCGGGTTCGAATCCCAGTTGTGCCACACTTGGGATTGGGTATGACTGGCTGATGACGGCTAATAAGCCAGAAATGGCCATTCCGGTCTCCCTTTGTCTTTGTCGGTTCCACATTATCAACATATGCTACACGTCGCTATGCGACCGCCTGCGAGGGCTCTAGTCTGAGCTCCAGGGCACCACGGAACCTACTTGTTCCTTAAGCAGATCGGTGAGCAAACATACTTTCATCATATTACCGAACGCAACCGACAAAAAACAACGAGCCCGTGGCTCAATGGTAGAGCGTTTCGACTCAAATACCAAAGGTCGCGGGTTCGAATCCCAAGGTGTGCCAACACTCTTGGGATTGGGTATGACTGGCTGATGACGGCTAATAAGCCAGAAATGGCCATTCTAGTCTCCCCCTTGACTTTTGTCAGGTTCCACATTATCAACATATGCTACACGTCGCTATGCGACCGACTTCTGCGAGGCCTCTAGTCTGAGCTCCAGGGCACAACGGAAACATACTTGTTCCTTAAGCAGATCGGTGAGCAACACACTATCATCATATTCCCGATCGCAACCGACAAAAACAACGAGCCCGTGGCTCAATGGTAGAGCGTTCGACTCAAATACCAAAGGTTGCGGGTTCGAATCCAAGTTGTGCCACACTTGGGATTGGGTATGACTGGCTGATGACGGCTAATAAGCCAGAATGGCCATTCCAGTCTCCCCTTGTCTTTGTCGGTTCCACATTATCAACATATGCTACACGTCGCTATGCGACCGCCTGCGAGGGCTCTAGTCTGAGCTCCAGGGCACAACGGAACATACTTGTTCCTTAAGCAGATCGGTGAGCAACACACTATCATCATATTCCCGATCGCAACCGACAAAAACAACGAGCCCGTGGCTCAATGGTAGAGCGTTCGACTCAAATACCAAAGGTCACGGGTTCGAATCCCAGGTGTGCCACACTTGGGATTGGGTATGACTGGCTTATGACGGCTAATAAGCCAGAAATGGCCATTCCGGTCTCCTTTGTCTTTGTCAGTTCCACATTATCAACATATGCTACACGTCGCTATGCGACCACCTGCGAGGGCTCTAGTCTGAGCTCCAGGGCACAACGGAACATACTTGTTCCTTAAGCAGATCGGTGAGCAACACACTATCATCATATTCCCGATCGCAACCGACAAAAACTACGAGCCCGTGGCTCAATGGTAGAGCGTTCGACTCAAATACCAAAGGTCGCGGGTTCGAATCCCAGGTGTGCCACACTTGGGATTGGGGTATGACTGGCTGATGACGGCTAATAAGCCAGAAATGGCCATTCCGGTCTCCCTTGTCTTTGTCGGTTCCACATTATCAACATATGCTACACGTCGCTATGCGACCGCCTGCGAGGGCTCTAGTCTGAGCTCCAGGGCACAACGGAACATACTTGTTCTTAAGCAGATAGGTGAGCAACACACTATCATCATATTACCGATCGCAAACCGACAAAAACAACGAGCCCGTGGCTCAATGGTAGAGCGTTCGACTCAAATACCAAAGGTCGCGGGTTCGAATTCCAGGTGTGCCACACTTGGGATTGGGTATGACTGGCTGATGACGGCTAATAAGCCAGAAATGGCCATTCCGGTCTCCCTTGTCTTTGTCGGTTTCCACATTATCAACATATGCTACACGTCGCTATGCGACCGCCTGCGAGGGCTCTAGTCTGAGCTCCAGGGCACAACGGTACATACTTGTTCCTTAAGCAGATCGGTGAGCAACACACTATCATCATATTCCCGATCGCAACCGACAAAAAAAACGAGCCCGTGGCTCAATGGTAGAGCGTTCGACTCCAAATTACCAAAGGTCGCGGGTTTGAATCCCAGGTGCCACACTTGGGATTGGGGATGACTGATATGACGGCTAATAAGCCGAAATGGCCATTCCGGTCTCCCTTTGTCTTTGTCGAGTTCACTATTAACAACATATGCTACACGTCGCTATGCGACCGCCTGCGAGGGCTCTAGTCTGAGCCCCAGGGCACAACGGAACATACTTGTTCCTTAAGCAGATCGGTGAGCAACACACTATCATCATATTCCAATTCGCAACCGACAAAGCAACGAGCCCGTGGCTCAATGGTAGAGCGTTCGACTCCAAATACCAAAAGGTCGCGGGTTCTGAATCCCAGGTGTGCCACACTTGGGATTGGGTATGACTGGCTGATGACGGCTAATAAGCTACGAAATGGCCATTCCGGTCTTCTCCATTGTCTTTGTCGGTTCCACATTTAACATCGATATGCTACACGTCGCTATGCGACCAATTGCGAGGGCTCTAGTCTGAGCTCCAGGGCACAACGGAACATACATGTTCCTTAAAGCAGATCGGTGAGCAACATACATC